>JAQGBT010000020.1:0-126702 GCA_034698585.1 Disparrhopalites patrizii
CTACCAAAATATTAGTCTAGTGCAGTAATTATCCAGGTTCCAATTTAGTGAAAAAAAAGGTCGAGGTTGACGAATACATCCGTATGAATATGTAATTAACGCGATCACATCATCAAATGTGTCATCAGAAGTAAACAGGAATAAGAAAAGCATTTTCACGGAATTTTTTGTGTATATTTAAAAATGATGGAAAACAATGAAATTATGGACATATGGAGATATGAACGACCTTCAAATGGAGTTCACGAAGATATTAGAAATAGTCTTGAATTACTTCTTCCATCGCAATAATGTAGCATGTACATACATAGATACATGCCATTTAATATTTTTGGGGTCCTTGTTGTGCCCAAAATGCAGACTTTGTGTTGGAGCGAATATTTTGCGACAATAGAGGACTGACAAAATTTTAAATTCCACTTCGGTTCTAGCAGAAAAGGTCACCAATTTAATTTACTAAACAGATAAAATGCTTTTGCAGGAGATGCTAATTCCATGAAAGTCAACGTGCAAATGGTTATAAACATTAATGCTCTTAATGTAGGTATGTTTAATGCCAAATGCCATATATCAGTTAACTTTCTGTTTATGAAAAATAAAGCAATGAAAAGGAAGCTATTGAAAAACTAACGTGTATACTTTTAATAGTAATAATAATATGATTATTATAATGTTTACAGGAACGACGAAATGGGAAGTCACACAATGGTGCACAAATGATCTCGAATTACATCTCTTGATATAAATTGTAATAATAAGTACCTAAATTAATTAAAAACATCTCGAAACCAAATCGTCACAATCAGTGCAAATAATAATAATTTATGGTGATATACCAACAATCGCGATCTTCTTAATACTTTTCTATAGTTTGTCTTTTTTGTAAAAAAAAAAAAGAATCCGTATTAATTCTTGTTTTCTTCCGTCTTGTTTTTTCGTCCTGTCCTCTAAACAGCTATTGACGGTTTTTAAATTTTTGGTGGTATGTTTTTGACTTTTACACAAACACAACAATTGACATTCAAGTTTCATCCCAAGACAAAAGTTAACACATATTGCACAAGTTTCATTTTCAGTATGACTTTCGTTTTCCTCCAACGTATAGTAATAGAAAGTAATTTTTAAATTTGAACAATGTTTTGCTTCAAGCCAATGAGTAAAATAATTTTATGTATGCAGTAGCAAATTTTTTTTGTAACAAAATCACAAAATAGTTTTTGTCATTAACAGTGGATACATATTTTTTGTGAGAATTCAGATCATTTAGAACATTAAATTACACATAAATGTGATTTCCATTTTTTATGGAAGAATAAATAACAGGGTATATATGTATAAACAATATACAGCAATCATTCATTAAATTTATGTATACGAATTGTTAACAGTGCTTTCACAATTTTCATTTATCTATCCGTATTTATACAATGCTGCTTTTTCATCCATCCTCTGAGAATCATTTGTTACAGCAGCAAAAAAAAAAAAAAAAAACTTAACCGAGTCAAAACTTTTACGTGGATAGAAATATATCCACGCGTATAATTTTATTTTTAAATTCATAGAACAATTAAATTAAAGCGATTGAATTAATTTAATTGTGGAAGGAATGTATCTCTGTACGTTTTACGTAGGACTACAATTGAAGGCCAACAGATATTGTAGTTCTGAAGGGGATTTTTTTAATATAGTTTCTTCACAAGTCAAACATATAGTACCTATTATGTACTTATAACGTTATAACACATACGATCCTGTCCATTCTCAACATTTCCCAATGTCTTTCTTCAACAAAACAAAATTCAACTTCTTTTTAAAAAATATTTTGGATTTTGTGACCTCTATAAAATATAAAATAACATACAAATAAAAGTCTTTGCAACACCTTCACTATTGAAGAACGCCGACGACATTCTTTCCATGTAGGAAAATTCAATGGAGATAAATCATCATATTCCAAGGGAGTTCCAGGAATTTTTAATTATCATTATTATCCAAAAAAGTGATTGGAGACACGTGTACCGGTCCAAAAAAAAAGTTATTTTTAGAAGTAATAAAAATAACTCGAAACTACCTAGCAAGCTTGTCTTGGTCCTTTCAAATCGGACGGACAAGAAATAGACAAAGATGCTTTTTTGTCCGTCATAGTTAGTGGACCAAAGGAGAACATTACATTTATGAAAATGTTGCTGAATTTTTTTCAATAATTACGTTTGTAAATGAAAAGTACAAAAGATTGTGACAAACGGCATTTCGTCTCAAGTACTTACTCAAGATAATATTTTAAAAAAAACAGTTTAAAAAAGTCCATACGTTCCCCCAAGTTAGGTGGACATGCTCATTTTACTGTTTTGGGCCTCGACTAAAAACGTAGTAAAAAATACGTTGGGACCAAATAAAAATCCTTCATTATATGCATGCAACAGGGAACAGGGCAGCACTTTCAAATTACTTTTCCTGTATGTCCGCAGAGCCAAAGGAGAATTATTTGGCACTTGCTATTTAATCATACGAATTTATAGAACTATAAAATCTTTAATTTCGAGTTCCATAATTATAAAATAAAATAAAATCATAAAAGTTGCAGCAAACTGCGAGAAGAGTATTTTTGATGAAATTTCGTCGTTAGAATTTTACATAAATATCGTCAAGTAGCTTTTTCCCAGAATAAATACCTTATTCGGGGAAATGTGAGCCCTTCAATTAGAAATTCAACGTATTCGGGTAGAAAAATTGGACTTGGAATAAATTATAGGGTTTTAATGAGTGTAAATCATTCATTACCTGAAATACTATACGTTTACAAAACTTTAATTGTCGAATTATAGTACTTATTTCCCAAAACTTACGTGGGCTTTCTCTTCTATCTTCCCCTATGGACGTAAAAATGTGAGGGAAAACAACATTAATTGTCAAAGAAACTTAAGTTATCGAATTTATCCAAAAGCATGTGTTGAAGATATTTCAAAATTAAATAGATGTACTTATTTACGTTCATTAATGGAGAAACAGCAAAAAAAAAAAGATTATATACATACATATGCGCATACTTATGTATACTGTAATATTTTAAGTTTCGCTGTTTTCAATGCAAACTACAATCTGATGCATTTTAAGTCCAGAAAATCTCAGACGTAAAGCTAATATGAAAGCATACATGAAAATAATAATAGAAGTCTTACACTTTTTTTGTGTACTTTCCTAGTCTAACTACCATAAAAATACATAGGATCCTATCTTTATATTCTTTAAAAGGTGACATAAAAATTTGTCAAACCATTTGTCTGTACAAAAATAGCTATGATTGGATCCAGAATGACGAGAAAAGTTCAAAACACTTGTAAATATATAGAAATATAACGTATCAAAGTAAGGATTTGGATGTATTACAATATTATACGCATATAATAATAATAATAAAATAATACGGGTTTAAAACACTTACGTTGCAGGATTAGAATGCGAGAATGGCAACTCCCGACATTTTAAGTACATTTTTCTTTCATAATTACTACTTCACTATGCTACAAGCCTACACTTTAAAACAAAACCTCTCAAACTTAAAAAGACTTCAAGTATGCCGACTTTACATCATCATTATTTTACGAGTTATTTTGTATGGGTAATACAGATATAAATAATTCTATAAATGTATTAAACGTCTTATGTATGTCTTCTATCTTATACTATAGATACATCATTTATGTATTTAAAACATTTCTTCCATCAGCCCCACATCCATAGTCTTTTTACGTAAATAAATCAGTACCGATTTCTTTGTCTTTACATTTTAAAACAGATTGTAGTGGAATTTCATATTAACCATTTTTTCAGGCTCTTCCATAAGGAGTAACAATAATTCAAGATTGGTTTCGCTCAAACACTTAAAATTATCAGTACTTATTTACCTTCGATAAAATAGTGTAATTTCTACGCTTTACTCTACATTTCAGCGAGAAATCCACACTCGAGGGGGCAAAAAAAACAAAAACAAAATAGGTACAGCCCAAGTGTACGAGTATCAATCCGAAATACTTATATAATATAATAATATTAATAACAAAGTACTGTGTACCATTAATAATCGTAATATAAGAAATTGATCAACAACAAATAATAACGAGTTGTACAATAACAACTAATGATATGCGAATGAAACAACAAAAATTTTAACCGGTATTATTCAGCAATTATTAATTGGCTAATAAGTTGAGAAAATCACCTGTTAAAAATTGTGATGGATTGTCGGTTATTTGTTTTTGTATAGTACTTACAAAATGTATTTGTTTACCTTTATACTATTTTTTTATTCCATTCTACGAACTTCACAATCCGACCGTGTCACTTTGCATCTCCATTTTTTTCGTTTGTGATAAAATGTGACACATGGCAGGAATAACACTTGAATGTTATTACCCTTCCTTCTCTCCTGATAGTTTTTTTTACAATCTTAAAGATCTCCGGTGGAACATAACACGCGAACGTACTTGGGCATTAAATAATTGTTTTTTACAAGACACTTGACTATCATTTCCAGCACTTCCAAAATTCCAATGCTACATAAAATGTAACTCTTTGGGTTCTTTTCCTTACGACTTTCCTTTCTGTCTTTCCATTCGTGAAAATAAATAAAATTTTAGCCTCTAAACTTCCTACTTTAAAATTACTGCGTCTTCTAGTATCCGAGGCTGTCCGTCGGTTGATATTTCATTAACACGCTGCACCAATGCAAGCTTAATATCAATTAAAATCATAAATAGTGCGGGTACACATTATTCTTTTACGTATATTTTCATTTCGTTTCCACACTCTTTTTTATCATCACGACTTCGATTACAGTATTTACTTATCGGCTCAACTTCATTGAGTTGCTTCATTATTGTCCCACTGTCGCCACTTTTCGTTTCATCGTCCACCTTTGTACACGATTAAACTAATCCTATATAACATATAATCAAGTCTTTACGGCTAAAAGTATTGTGGAACATGTATTACTTAAATTTTTACGTATCTGTACACAGTGCAACTAGATTATTATCTTTGTGTAAATTTTATTATTCTTAACGCAATCTTTGTTGTCGATTGTTTACTACAAATTGGCTATGAAAGCCATTTAAAGACAGTGACACAAGTATATCCGCGACATGTATGGATGTAATTAACAACGCCTTTGATTGGTAAAAACTTGAAAAATAAAGAGACTCGAAATTTTCACTGGTAGTTTTGAAGCATTATAATTGGTTCCCTCAAATGTATGTGAGGTACCTTCAAATCATTAGCTTTGTAATATCGTAATTACTCGAGCTTGTGGCGAAATTAAAGCAGTCTTTCTCAGGCTCTCTCTCTCTCAATTCCTAATCGTAAGAGGCCTTGCGACATGCCTGGGCCTTGTAATGCAGGATCTGTCGTTAAATAAGTGTGATATCCGACAACAAAATTGGTTCACATTGAGAGACTTCTCTTTACAAGACAGTGGTGAAAGTTGAAATCCCGCATACATTTTAAAGAGAAAGTACTGGACTACTTCTTTGAAATGGATTAAAAACTTTTGTTTCAAGTTGCTTTTTACATGTTTATACATTTTCACTAATAGTTAGAACGTACAATGGAGCTTCAATCTAATACTACATAGGAAGGCTCAATACAATTAGCATAACAATAAGATAATTAACGCAAACATCTTGCTGTGGAGATTAGAATGTTTACAAGTTCATAAGGCAAAAAACGGGGTAACCATGGATTTTCTCCCAACATTTGGTTTTGTCAGCAGGATCCATATGTATAACTCCCATTACCTCATGTGAGTAATGAACAGCGTCACATTTTTAAACCTGTGGAGATTGAATAACAAAAGGCAGAGAAATACACCTTCCCCTTCTCAAACTATATCCATTGTCTGATATAAACCTTCTGCATGCATATTACATAGTAGATCAAATCCTATCTCCTACTCAATTCAACAAGCAAATACACCTGATTTCGATCACTTCGAATTTAAATTGGTACGCATGACTTCTTCACACCCAACTCGATTTTGACGCCGAACAATTACAAAATGGAGAAATAGATATGGTGTTTGTGTTTGGTGAATTATTCGTTTAAAAAAGAGGCTCAAACTGTATCCTTAAATAAATTCTACTTCCTTGAATAATCTAGTTGTAGTTTTCTGGGGTGATAAATACAAATAGTAGTCACTCTCATGCCATAAACAAGCCCAATTCCATGTAACTTTTGGTTGGAATCAGTGGAGCACGATGCTTTTCTGCGATTGTTCGTTCGATTACTAAATCCGTTCGAAAACCATTGGAGTCAGTATTAATGATTCGAGGAGTAAGATCATGATTTCCATTCGGCATGTGAGGAGGACCGTGACCATTGTGGCCATTCATGGTGGCTTTACTCAAATTTCCGGTCATTGTGAGTGCTCCCAGGCATTCCTGGGGTATCTGAAATCCACAGAAAATACCATCATTAATCTTATTCATTTTTGTACAATCAAATATTTTTAATGTACTGGACATAGGTGAATTTCCGGGGTCGAGAACATACCAAGGTAGGTGGAGCTGTGACTGAAACGGGTGGAACACCATGGCCTCCGAAATACGTGGGACTCACTGGCGGAGATGGGTACGGCCAATAGAAAATTTGAGGATACAAACTACCATATGGTGTAGCCGCAGTTCTGGGCGCCATTGGCGTGACCGCCGAGATTATGTGTGGAGCTTGACTGTATGGATACGTCCCATAGTGTGGTCCCAAAAGCGTGCCCCCTTTGTAAAACAAAATTTATTAGTTGTCTATCCTTTCATTAGCATGCTTGAACAACGTTATACAAGAAAATTACAGTATTATATAATCGGATACTATAAAGTAAAATCTTATTGAATGAAGAGGAAACAATATCATATACATAACTCTATTTTTGAAAAGCAATTTATAGGACTGTGTATGTATTTTTATTTTAAATCCGGCAAACGCTTTGGATTCCTTTATATAATGATAATATTCGTTCTACCTCAAAATACCAATCTTCATCTGCATTAAAAACCAACTCAGTTCAATTGAATAAAAAAAAAAGCTACAACTACTTTATTATCCGAACTTTGAGACATAATTCAACTACTCATTGAAACTTTCCAATGCTAGTAGCATAAGACACGTGCTCGTATAAAATTACAATAATTTCATAGGGGATTAAAATAGTTTCATAGCAGAGGGAGAGGGGCATAATATTCAATGCCCCAGGAGGAACGGGGGAATAATCAGACCCAAACAAATCCAAATCCAATGGTCTTAACTGTTTGGTAATTTATTTTGATAACGACTGACGGTAATTAGCTCATCTCAGATTTTTGTATAAAAATTGACCAAGAATACTATGTAATGTTATTATACAATCTTCCCTGCTAGAAATATTACTAGTATTATCAAACCAAATACGATAAAATGATAACAATGAGTGTAAAATACAATAAAGCAGCAAACAAAAACCCCCGAACCAAAACCATTAGCAGTAATATTAAATTAATCAATGAACAAAGGAAACGGAAACCCAAAACGTTTAGCCAGTAGTAATGTGTTCTCAAAAAAAAAAAAATATATATATAGGTAAAAAAAACAGGAGCTAAGAGAAAACAGATATCTACACAAAACAAAATAATTTTCTACAGTGTAACTAAATTGTGGGTGGGAAAAAGGTAAATGTATAATGTCCGTAAATGTTTTGTATTCATGTAAAAACAAGTATTAATAAATAAGTAACTAGCACATGGAAGGAAAATAGAACTCACCCAAAAAGCTTTGTGCGTCTTTAAAACCCCACCATTAAAACAACCAATATTTTATAGCGATAATAAAAAATGTATGTATACATATATATTCAGTCGGTACATGAAAAATATAGTATTAAAAAAACTACAACACCGTTGTCAACAGTAATGAATTATTTAGCCAACGTCACTATGTATTATTATTATTCTGCTGGATTGCTTGCGGACTACACAAATCACCCAAAAAGTGTACCCCAACATTGTCGCGGAAAAGAATTATGCTGTAGTTTTTAACTAAAAAAATAGTCATACGCGAGGCAGAATAACCAAAAATGAGCTAGTAATAATATAGGAAATATTTCCACGCTTTGTAAAGTGTTCCACGTGTAGTTTCCCATATGTAAAATGCCAATTTACAGTTCTTGCTTTTGCCAAACAAAATTACAGAAGTACAGGTGCGTAAATAATTTTTCTTTGCAAAAAAAAACATTATGCTCAAATGCCCACACAAGTCGGTAAATGTACATGGTTTGTTTATAGCTGTCGCCCATTAACCACGAAGATACAGTAGCAAGAATTAATATGCCGCTCCAATCCCCCGGCTGCCGCGTGTTGCAAAAATCCCGAAAACGTCATGAAAGTACGATTTTCGAAGGCTATAAAAAACGAGTACTAAAAAAAGGACTAAAGAAATCTATTGCTACACAATTACTACTACGGTATACGGGTATGATTAATTTTCATGTCGAACGTTATATAAGTTTACAAGCGGTGGCATTCCCAATAACGGAAGAATCCATTCCTTTCCAATTTTACGGGAGATTGATTAATTATACACACAACGTATACTAAACCATCGGTTTTTTAAAAAAAGAGTGGAAAAAAATTAAACAGAAATACGATTCGCGACTTCTTATTGGAAACACCAACCACTGCGAGCAAGAACGTATACACATAAACAAATTTGTTACCAAAAAACCATAGAAAATAAGGGTAGTCAATTCTAGCATTCCACCTTATCCATTTTACCCAACAACTGAATTAGTTTTTTGTCATCCTTTGGTAAAAAGGGTAACCTCCAGACATTACATTCGTCTGAATCAGTAAATATCTCCATCATCATTAAAAAAAGTCACAACATTTTCCTAATAAGGTCGGCAAAATTGACTACTCTCATTTGCTCCAACACGTCCAATTAATCCAATGCAAGAAAGGAATAAGTTCGATAGTCAGCATCCCCGAGAAATGAACCATGAACCATCAGCGAGAACATAAAAGAATTGCAATGTCTTGTGAATACATGAACTAACAATAAACATAAATTTTCCACATACCATCAAAAATAGAAAAACAGTATGACAACACGGGTGAACATTTTTTTAAAACGCGAGAAAGAAAGAAATATGACGAGAAAATAATATTGAATTGTTAAAGAAAGCCAAAATGCTAAATACTTTTAGCAGAGCCCCACAACACACAACAGAGTCTTTTTCACCGTTAAAGATTCCATCAACATCTTATTGCACATCTATATGGATTATTAATAGGAAATATTAACGAAATTATTTTTTTTTGCATATAATGATTTGACATCATTTTCTCCAAAACTACATTTTTTTTACATTTGACGGTACATTAATAGTAAAAATTAAATGTGTATATATAAGTATTTATATATGATAATCTGTTGCTAAAGTATAGCCAGCAAATAAAATTATTGTCGTAGAAGAAGCACATAATAAGCGTAGCAGCAAATCAACATTGGTGTTAGAATAAAAAACTGTTGAAGCACATATAAAAAGGATAAAAAAATGTGTTTAACATAGCTTACGTTCAGCTGTACTGTATGTATACAATTTAAATACACATACATGCAATTACATGATTTGCCTCCTCCTTTTTTGTTTCTTTGAGTTGTGCTGCCTAAATATGCCTCTTCTTCGACAAAAATATTAATCAAGGTTAAGTCCCAACAACAGTCAACCCCACCACAACCACAACTTCAAAAAAAAAAAAAATTAAATATGAATGTGTAACATATGATAACATTTTAAGTTTTTACATTGTACATAATGAAATAAATATACGATTGTATACTTATTCATGACAACACAACGCAGAGTAGCAGCAAAAACTTTTTCCAAGTGAACCTCTTTTCTTGTTGTGTATTGATACCAACAAATATATTAGATGTATTTTTTAGCTGCCGAAATTTACGTGATCCAAAAAAAAAACTAACAGCGGCCTTTTCTATACTTTTTTCATAACGAGCAGTTATAACAAGAAACAACCAAAGACTATATGTACACACTGATTAAACTAAGTACCATCGGTCGTTAACCGCGTATCGCTGTACGTTGAGAATAAGGAATTTCTTTTAATTTTTTGTTTTTACACTAATTAGAGACGGTATTGCTACTACTAAAGCAAAAACTTATTCCAAAGGAACCGTTAACAAGAAAATTGGAGAAAATAATTTATAAAAGGAGAGTATTGGGGGATCAGACCGAGAAAGAGAGACGGAGTGAAAGAGAGACAAAAATGGGTGAAAGTTCACTGTACATTTGGTTTAGCACAAATGGAAAGGGGATAGAAGTCAAAGGAATGTTTCAAATCATAGCAGTTTGGCTGCCTATACTATATCACTCCTGACATGACAAACGCTCATTGGACATGCCAAGCAAATTTTTCTGATTGTTTCAATATTTTTTCTTTTGGTATAACCTGAGCCAGATATAAGCACATATCCGCCCTATGGAATTATTCGGATTTTTGTTACGTTTTTTAATATTTTTTTTACTCTGGCTCCTCCGGAGTGGATGGAAGGCTATACTATAGATATTATATCATTTTCAGCGGGGGTAGCGTAAGGGAGTACCTATGCGCTTCGATTGCGTGTCTGACTAATAGTAACTATACATTATAATTACAACTATATGCATTTCTGCTGCTGAAAAACCTCTCTGCCTTCAATTATTTATCTAACCAGATGCTTTCAATTGTTGCGCAGCACATATAATATTGGAATGATTGGGCAGTGATTTTTGGTATTGCAACCTACTTTGGTCAGCTCTTCCTTGCTCACAACTTAACGATTTAACGGTTTCCAAGAAGAGCGAGCAAAAAATTTTCGTGATTCGTAAAATATGCTGCTCATTGGTTCCAACCTACTAACTAGATAATGCTAATGTATTGCAACATTGCAAACTTACTTTTTTATTGTTTATAACGACATAATCTACTGTAAGGGAATTAACCTAAAATTGATGCTAATATCTATCATTGTCAGACTTCGCATAAAATGTCTAAACCATTCCTGATTGTCCATGGCTTGATAAGCTGGCAACATTACACTGTTTTAACTCCTGACACGTTCAAATGCTCAACTATGGCAAAATCAACGAATACCTTCCTTTAATTCAACCTACACAACAACGTTTGAACCTAAACTTCTTGGCCGAATAACAATTTCTTTTAAACATCATAATCTGGTCCCACACAATGGAAGCATGGTTGTATATGTTGGTCAGTAGTCAGGACCGAGTTTATAACACAAAATGCCTCACGCCTGAAACAAATATCATTGTGCTTGAGGAATGTTTATGTACATTTCATACCTACACTACCTTTACGTACACTTGTCTTTCGCAGTACACCTTATATAATTACTTTGATTTTAGAATTAAGGAATGAAGTTTGTGTGCATGTAACTTTCCAAATTAACAATTATCCTTAAAAAACACTGCTTCCACCTATATTAGCAATACAAATGTGTACTGCATTGTATACGTACATGTCATGTTTCCAAATATACATATCCAAATATCCAACATGGTAGAAAAATAAGTTTCAAAACCAACCTATAAGATTCTAATTACGTATAGCTTTACATTACACGAGTTACAAATAATTATGTAATTAAAGTTTCTGGAAAACTTGTTGTTGGTGAGCACAATTATCAAAAAATGTCAAGTACAGAGCATAGCAGTTATACAAAATATTAATAATAACCACCTAGGACTATAGACTGGAAGGACTTTTGGGGGAGTAGCCATAAGAAAAACCATTTGTAACAGCGGCAGCTGCTGCTGCTGCTGCTTGGTTTAATGAGTTATGATGCCAAATTCTTTTGGGTGACATTATAGCCGCTTCTAGCCCTGGAAAAGCTTCTTCCCAGCTACGCTTACCCGCTGAATGAACATAGGGTGAAGCCAAACCATTACCATTGACATAGAAGGGAGCTGAATGATGCTGAGGGGAGTTAGCCCTGCTATGACTGACAATATTACTCAATATCATTTGAGAATGAGAAATGGGAATGGAAGAGAAGATGTGGGGTTGCATCAACTGGGCTCGATGAACTACCACATCTTCAGGGGTAGGGGATGGGAGAGGAGAGGTAAGAGCAGAGGAAGTATGGGGAAGCCCAACCAATGTAGCAGGTTGCAGAAGAGCAGGTGGGGATCCCATCAAACTTGGCGAAGCAACAGGAGGAGACCCCAAAATCCCGGGTTGAGCATAACCCAAACTATGCCCAGGTGGTCCCACAGGAGGAGCCAATGGAGAAAGAAAGGAGAGCAAACCATGATTTGGCTGAGCGTGACCATATGCAGGTCTTATGGAAGCGGCTATAGCAGCAGCCATTGGATTTGGTCTGATTACATGTTGCTGATGTTGCGGTGATACAGGGAATTGATTAATATTCATATTCAAGACAGAGGCGCCACCACTGGGGGATAACATACCAGGTGAGACGAGTGCTTTCGGAGGTGATGGAAGTCCACCAGTTAATACCATGTTCATGTCATCGCCCGAACACTGAAACACCTCAATGTAACGCTGTTTCTTGAAGTGCATCATGTAGCGGTGGTGCTTTGCCTGAGCTGCAAGAAATGCACTTTCTTCCGAGTTCATCTGGATAAAAGCTTCTCCTGATGGTTGAGCCTACACATACGTGTTGGAAAAAAGTAAACTTGTACTCATCTTACCGCTAGTCAACATGAAAATCTTATTCCTAATTCCAATAACTATAACAATAACTTATCAACATCTGCTATAACTGATTACCTTAGATTTAGCAAATGTATGTGAATGTGTGTACAATACACCAAGCAATACCACTAAACATTATTTGCTACCATTTTTCCACAAAGCGAGTTCCACAAAAAAAAAAAATACAAGTGACAGCCAACCTGTGCGTTGTACACCATATGAACTCCTTGGTAGACAATGTTCTTTGCGTGATCTCCCAGGAACTCAAGAATATGTTCAACTTGAGCTTCGTACGGCAACCCTCGAAGACGTATGCAGTCTTTTCTCGTTCCAGACGTAATTATATGTTGTGGCAAGATCGGCACAGCTACTTGAGGCACTTGTGAAACTTGAGGTGCGGGAGCTACCGGTGTGACCAAAGGGAGCTGTGGTGAAATGTCGGAGGTTTTGGGTTCCAAGCATCGATTCAAGACCTGATTATCATACAACAAAACAAATCCTTATTGCAGTCATTAATGTTAAAATACTTGCAATTGCAAAGTGTTCCACGCACAGATACTTATATAATAATATATACTCATACACATATATTTGCGTTTCTTCCACAGCCCCGTAACCTCATAACACAGAGTACAGTATACCTTAGATTAAGCGGTTTGGTTAGTACGAATATCAGCATTTTTAAAGGTAAAGTTACTGCTTATGTGGCATGTGGTATTTACTAGAAACTCTTCTGTATCATACAGTTTAGCCGTGCAGCTTTATTGCGCTATTTTAAAAAACCATGCACATGTATTTGTACATCTTGACCAGATGCAAAATGCCTGGTAACCATTATTAACTTTATACTCATACGGGGCAATGATAAACATAAAATCGCTGTTGAATGGTTGCACTTCAGAATCAGGCCTTGCTAAATATGATAACATACAAATCGGACACTAACAATGCGATCTAGTATGTACTGTATGGTACCTGCCTACATCAGTATAATCGAGCCAAACAAATTTTGAGCGCTCCGTTCCCAAAACCAACTGCTTAATTACTCCAATCATGCTGTATTACAGTAAACACAACTTTTATCTTGGTGATACTTATTTTTATCAAGCAATTCAGTCAATTGAGCACAAGTGCGTGTATGTGCGAATAAGAGGATTCTATCGCGTTCTTAAGAGCATACTATTTTTAAATGACATACGCACAACCGGTTATGTGTTTGATAGGTGTTACAGAAGAGTTCCAGTAAATCATGGAACTTCTCACATGTTCGTCTTAAAAGAGCTTAACACAGCTTATTCTAAAAGCATGTCATTATAATTTTATCTCATCTGACATCCACTGGCCGTCACTGTGACGGAATACATACACCAAAGCAGCACAAATTATAAAAAGTAAAATGAGCACAAAGGAAGTAGTACCCATTGGTTGCATGAATATATTATTAGGAACTTCATTCCTGCTTAATATCAACCAGATTAACAACCCTATCACATGTTTTCCGAGCGTACGTGCATGAAATTACAGTCCAGTGTACTCTTAAGTATACATTATATGAATGCATGACGTCGATGCTTTCTGAAAATACAAAATCACGTCGAATTATACAAACATACAAAAAACGAAACTTCTGCAGTTATAATGCAACGAACTGAAAACCCAGTGATATACTCAAGTCTGTTCACACAAAAGATAAGGGGAAACAACCTTTTCATGAGTAAATAACTTGTGGTCAATTGACTTAGTATTGTTATAAAAACATTTTTTTCGTACATGTAAAAGCAATTTCAAAAAATTATAAGACTGTTTTATCTTGTCACTCCATAAAATTTTTCGATGACTATGACACAAAACTGTCCACGCTTAGGCCCCGTTAAGTATTTTCCTAACTCTAGCGCAATGAAATAGATTTGACATATTAAATGGTGTGACTTTTGTTGCAGTCTCAAATTGATTTCCAATACAAGCTGAAGTAGTTACTCTGCCCCCTTAATAATACAGCTCTTTTTTTCGGTATCTCCATATGTTCTCCTTGTTTGTTCAACATCAATATTGTACTGGTCTAAAAGATAAAATTTTACATAAATTGAGGATTGTAACTAGTATCTCAAGATATTGGGAGAAACGACCAAAATACGGAGTATCCTCAGCGACGATTGTCTATTTGATTTTCTAATCTCGGTTCAAACACCCAAATATGATGTTCAAGTACATAGCGAAAACATCCCAAAAAAATTCACTAGTTTATTAACCCTCCAATGCGTTCTTAAAGCGTCTCCTTTATTTCAATGCATCATATTCATACGGTTTGAAGCTCCATACACCATATTTCTTTGGTATCATGTGAAACCTTTCCCATACAAAGCTTTGCTTGAACCACTCAGTCAAAATCTCATATCAAATTTTATTACCACCAGTCCACTGCAAATGGAATACAGTATGTCAGCAGTCAGTTCATATGAATATGTAGTTGGACGTTATGCACGAACTATATTTCCATGGAAGAAACTAATGATTTTTTGGAGGTTTCAGAATATATGCACAACTTGAACGTGGTGCTTGCTGTTCATAGGTAAACGACGGAGCACAGACACTTTTATTCCTTCGAATCTATTAATATTGTATGTACGAGAAAATATGCAACCCGAATTTTTTGTGCGGGACACAGGCAAATGAAATAAATGTACAAAATAATAAAACAATCACTATACCTGTTGCACTTCAGCGGTAGTACTCCGGAAAAGTTCTATATATCGAGATCCAATAACCTCTCTGTGTTTACTCAGAGCCTTTGATGCATCTTCTTCCACGCTGAACAAGACGAAAGCATCACCTGTTGCTCTCCCGTCAGGCCGCCTAACAAATAGGACTCCTTCCTCTCCATCCAACGGTTGGCAAGACTTGTCACCCGAATTAAAGAATTCAAGCTGTAAAAGCAAACAAGGACACATTAAAATAATTACCTTTATACCACATGAAGTGACAATTCATGCATACGTAAGCAGTTAATGGCTACATTCGGTTACTAACTACCGGGTACGAAATTAAATTAAATAGTCGTTCGGAATTGACTAGGACTCAAATCTCCTTAATATTGTAGATTTTATTCGATTATCATATTAAACAAAGTTGCTTCTATTTCTAGCACGACTGACAACAAACCGATGTGCGAGGGTGAAGCCACGCAATCAACAAGTGTCAACAGAGTTGGTAAGAACAACGTAGGAGTACGCTTGAGCATCAGTAAACAAACGAAATTCAACTTGACTGAAGCCATGTTTAAGTAAATCAATCTAAAAGTCATAATTACTCAATATAAATTGTACTTACCACTTGTTTAGCGGTGCAGTCATACGGCAGACCTCTCATTCTTACAATCACTTGCCCTCCTTTGGAAAGGAAAGCCTGGGCTTCATTATTGCTGCCTGAAAATTTTTGAAAAACATAAAGAATTGGTTAACTTATGAAATTTCCATCGTCATTCTTCATGTCTCAACACATCATCATTGATTTTATTATTTATACATTTACATATAAAATCATCAGCACTGCTTCTCATCACATCATCTATATACTCTATCCATCAATATTAGATTCATTTTTTTACATGCTCAAGACAACAAAAATTTACCCAAGACCAAAAAAGTGGGAAAACGTATATACGCATAGATAGTAAAATTGGTAAACTACCTTTATAAAACTTCATGACTAAATCCTTTTCAGCAGCATTCACAAAATACAACAAACAAAAAATAAAACGTTCCAAACGCTTTTAGTATTTTCACTTTTCCAAAAAATATGTATAACTAAATTTTCTTGTACGGCATATATCACGAGTATCCACACCACCGTTTTTATTTGTTTTGCCGAGAAAATCACTCAATTTTCCTCATACTCCTGTATCCCGCCGGAGACCCACTTGTTCACCCGACAAAAAAAACAAAGTCAAGAGAGTATCCAAGAAAACGAGAAAACGTATGGTTTTCACAAATCAAACAATCAAAGTGTCAGGTACGTCATTTACAAATGGGCGTTTTTGTGAGAAAAAAACAAAAATCGAACAACTTCCTGCAATTTCACACTTTTTGAGCAAGATTTGACACCTTTAATTACAAAGTTAATCAAAACTGGCACGGGAAACAAGCCTGCAATGATTGGAACAAGTATCACTGTGACTTTGAATAGCACACACCATTTAGTAGTTGCCGTGATTAACACTGTGTATTACACTAACAATAATGGTAACTAACACCAACATAAAAAAATCACTATTATCCTACTCTCCAAATTGTCTCCGGACTTGGGATAAATAATTTCAATTAGAAAAATGTATACAGCTGCAGGTGTATTAAACTCAATGTCTCCCCCCAAAAAAAGCCACACGTATTCGGAAAATAACTTTATAAATAACAAAGAACAATTAATAACGTGGTAATTATAACAATTAACAATTGAATGTGATAATAACAAAACGTCAAAATTGAGCACATGTGTACCAACGTTGAGGTATGGATATTTTGGAAAAAGTGTGATATAATATACGCAGTTTTTTTATTCCATATACAAAAAAAATGACTAAATGTGACTGTCTTTTAACATATCACACACACTGTATTTTAAATAAATGATTGTAATTGTAATACAAATTATATAATTAGTATTATTATTATTATTATTAGGAATTAATTTCAAACCCGGAACTCTAAATGTGTGAGAACCAGCACGGGTGAGAGAAAGAGAGTGAGTGCCAGAAAGAAAGCAAAGAGAGAGCGAGAGAGAGAGAGAGAGAGAAAGACTAAATATAATGTATATAAAGCAGGTTCAATACAAATCTAAACACAAATCAAATCTGATTGTCTCCATGCAGCCTCCATTAAAGAATTGATCAGCCTTTTGGGACATGATTGAACTTAATTATTTAATTAAGGACTCTGTGGAAATAATTACATTTGATATCTCCAACAGAGTTTATATAAATACAGTATCTATGAAATACACAAGAAATGGAAAGAAATTGACCAGCTGAAAATACCAGACTATTAAATCCAACAAGTATTTTTGTATGAGGAATCATATGACCATTTGAAAGATAGGCCTTTTTCTCCGTACATTCACCGTATATTTACGGAGTTAAAAATAATCACGATATCCCCCCTACAACTTCCATCATATTAAAATGGAGAAGGGGAGAAATAGAACTAAAATACGGTATTTTTTTCTTCCCTCTGTTAGGATATTGTGGAAGGAGAGAAAAAATAACATGCATCAACTGTTTATTTTAAAGGGATTGATTGTCTTCTATAGTAGACACTATAGTGGGGATTGACTCGGGACTTGAATTAGAGTCAAAGATGATTATCTCCTTGGAATAAATTTATCCAGTTTTGTCTTCGAAGGGTGAGACTTGTATCATTTCTGGATGGGATTCCACTGGGAGTAAGTAGATTTGATTCTTTTGATGAGAGTGTATACACATTTTTTTCCTGATTATGTTAGTAACCATGCAGAGGCAATTGGAGGGTGCAGAGAAAAAAAAATGGATGCACACACACACTTGTTTTTAACACATTTCAAAATATTTATCCCATTGATCCCCTTTCTCTCTATTTTCCCTTGTGACACACTCGTATCACGAAATCCTATATAGCACCAGATATATAAAATCACTGTGTGTATACACTCCATTCAATTTAGGCTTGGAAGTACCAAAGGGGGATAGTTCCATTTGGTATTTAATTCAAAATAAGAGCATTTTCCATCATTTGTCCCTCTCTCTTTTTTTTAATCTTTCAAAATATGCCCAAAGGTTTTCTCCGGGAGAAAGTATCATGATTCATGAATAATTGAATGGGAGAGAAAATTATCTTGCTGATTGGATTTTTTTTAACTAAAAAAAAAAGGAACTATTAGGAAGGAAATTTGGCTGGATACGTAATAAAATTTCACTCAGCCACTAAGATGACTCTTACCTCGCTTCAAGGACTTATGTAATTCCAATTTCAGTGGATTGAAACAGGGACACTCTTGAAAGTCCGACCTGATTTTCCTTGCATTGCAAAAAAAAAAAAAAATCTAAATGAGACTCTCCAGTACCAATGATAGAATATCATCATGGGTGTTGACCTAATTCGGAAGACTATCTCTGCCTATTCCTCATTAAATGCACCGGATGTTTTTTTGTGCTTTGATAACCATGCTAGTAATAAAAGTTATAAAATCCGGTAATAAAATCTCATCTAAAAAAATAACATTTGCTTATTAAGGCAGGATCAATCGCCGGAGCTTTCTGTTCCGTTTAAAAAAAATAGTATGCAAGATGGACAATCAGCTAAATACAGGATCTTGTGCCCAGCAAATCCATACACCATCTACCCTGTCATCTTGCTTCCCCTCTTTCATCATTTTTTTTTTAGTATAAACACACTATACTAAAAGGAAAAAAGAGGCTGGAAGAGCTTAGTAATCTAATAGATTTGTAGGGAAACAGTGACGTAACATATGTACATTGTAAATACATACATCAGTCTAAATACGCATTAGATGGCTTAATAAATGTTCTACAGAGAATGTGTGGAAGTGATGGTGATTCCCGCTATACTGTACTACTGTCTATTCTTCCACAGCCTGTGACAAGAATTGAGTTAATGATGATGATTGTTATCATTAATGCTCTGCAAGGGGAGCTCTCACGACGCTCACCCGGAATGGTACACGATAACCTCGCGCATTTAGTAATAATAATAATAATACTCATAATAACACGCCAGTAAACTTATTCACTTGTTACTCACAAAAAAAAAATATATCATATAAAATGTGGCGTACGGTGACAATGAACGTGCATAATAACAGACACACTCACACAGGCAGCCAGACTGGGAGCAGTTGGAATAATAATTAGTTGTGTATTCTCTTATTACAAACACTGGAAAGCCATCCACTTGAGAGAGGGAGAAAAAAAAAGGTTTTTAGTAGATATAATGCAGTCATTTTACTGAAAAAAAAAAGAAGTCTTAGCAGCAGTTTGTAGGAAACTACATAATTATTAATATTCACACACACTTTTGTAGGTATTCGCAGAAGTGACAGAAACTTCATATGCTTCGGGAACAGCATTTTTTCCAAGGTATCGTAGGGATAAGAGCAAAAAAGGGGCAAATTAATTGTACCCATTCAAATTTCAGTCAGTAATTTTTTTTTTGGCTCATACCATATAAAAATGTGCTACTGGGATGGCTTCTCAAAAATACTGTACTTTTATACTCCCGTTCCGACACAAGTGAGAACGAATGGCTCAACTTTCTTCCTTTTGCTATAGTGAGCCTTCAGAATCTGCGAGTATTCATCTTTTCGAAGAATGGATTTTTGTAAGGAGAAATGACTCTTTGTTTTTGGAGAACATTATTCACTAAGCAACTAAGCACATAACAAGGAGAGAAAGAGGAGTGAGAGAGAGAGAAAAGCTCCGTGAAAAAATGCTTACAATAACATAGAAAACAATAGACCCTCAATAATGAGGGTGATTTGGACAGCTTTTTATAACTTCTTTTGTTCTAGTAAATCCCTGGAGGAAACAGCTCCTGTTCACTTTGCCAGAAGAGTATTCCGAACCAATCCGTGGGCACATTAATCGTGTTTAAATCAGCAAAGTTGTGTGGAGTCGTAATACCAAATTTTGTTATGTATACTAATAAGTTTCTCGGTTTGTGCGCTCAAACCTGTAGTTAACTACTCGAACAGACGGAAATCATTGAATTATAGGAGCTCACTGTTCTCTTCATGCATATTCATACTTAAGGATTGTTTTCGACTAAATGCGAGGACTTTTAGATCCAAAGGAGACTAAATGATATAAATCCCTGAAATTATTCCACAAGGTGCTTGTTGCTTTTAGTCTAGTCCAAACATAGTGGAAAGGAGAAGTGCATAATTTCACTACGAATTTAGTTTAAAAAAAGACTCTCTCATTGCACTTAATACGGAAAAATTGCCTTGAATTGTCTGATTCTTGTCGGACTGTAATGGTGATTTATTCTACTAAATGCGCAATGAAATTCTGAACAAATAGACTTCATTGATTCTACACTAGGTGCCAGTAAAATGGTGGAGCATGCTGTCTATTTCCATGGAATCATTGTCAGAATTTGTAGTTAGTTACTTTTGCATCTATAAGAGTTCGTGTGTAAGGACTGTCGAAAATAGTCCTTACACACATCGACATGTACAATCAAATCCGCTGGGAGCCGAGAAAATATGCGAGGCTAAATAGCATTATTTAACTACTGGAGCTAATTGTAGCTATTTTCCCAAAAACGCAAAGAATGTGGGGGAAATACCAGTGCATATTGGACCAAAGGATTTGTAATTTGTACGTATATTTTTGCATTTTTTCCAGTATTCTAATTGAGTTGCATAGGCTACGTTTGAAAAAATCTCAGGACAAAGGATATACACATTCACGCCATTTTCTGACAAATTATGATGTTAAAAAAAACTTCTAATTTGTCAGTCTCCCAAAAAGCAAAAGGTACTCATATTACTTGAAGTAACAATAATTTCTATGTGTACATGCTTGACAACGTGGAATAACATAGATTTCCTGGAACTAACATATACATAAACTAAAGTGAAAATGTTTTCAACGAGACCTTCAATAGAACAGAACGATTCAATATGATTATACATGCATATTGTCACTATTCATCAGTAGCAACTCGTGTTTTTGACTTTTTCCAAAAATAATGTGCTACCCTGCGAATGACAAAATACAAAATATATGCATACTAGTAAAAACGTTGCGTCAATGGTAGTATCTTGAAAGTACCTTATGGAGAAATCAAGATATGCGTACATACACAAATGTGTGTGTGTGTGTTTGTGAGTATAAATAAAATATTCAAAAGACAAACTCTCCCAGTATTATAATGTTGACATAGACACGACTGGGCTTTGATAGTAAAGTTTTTACTTTTTTTCTGAAGAGTCAGCGGTTGGACTTGATAACCTACTCATATACGTTTGATCTTCGAGGGCATATGAAAATTTTTGGGTGTAAATCTAAGTAGTTGAAACAAATCTTTCCTCTCATATGTCCCTTCTTTCTTCGTCCATCTTCACAATTCTCTTTTTGTGACCTTTAATATACTTGTGCAAGAGGAGAAAACTTTAGCGGGGGTATTTATACTTATATAAAAAAGAGCATTAGATCAGCGTCTTGTCTCCGCCTGTATGAAAAGTGCTGATAGAGAGAGAATACTGTGTCATGAATAGAATCTTGTGTAGTCAGTTCGTGAAACAGTTTCAGAGTCGAACCGTTCAATACAGTTTTTTTTAAGTATTCATCTGGTACAGAAAATATTGTGACATAAAACCCAAGCTTTTTAAGCATTCATGTATGCATACATTTCCCTGAGATAGAAAGAATACCTCCATTTCCTTCCCACCAACGCTTCTCTCGTCAGCTTCTATCAATGCATAAATTATTACTGGTACAAAAGCCACAATCTCTAGAAATTGTTCACTGGAGAAAACAACTTGACGTACAAGGAACTCCAAAGCCACGCCGGTCAATTGGAGACGATAAGAAAATTTCCAGAAATCATGAATATATACTTTTTTTTAAAAATATTTGCTTTTTTACATAGTGAGCAGTGGTAAATCCTTCATCATCTACCACGAGGTGTTACAAATGGGTGGGGACTGTAAAAAAATTGTCAGTGATTTGAAAACTGACTCATTCAGTTCCCCAAGACAAAAGTAGTTCGTTCTATACAAGATGAATACTGCCTCGCTTCCTCTCTCTCTCTCTGCTACAATTTTCTTCACATAAAAAACTTCTTCAAAACTAGAACTATCCTGGAATATTCCTAAAAATCCCATAGTCCCTACCAAGGAAATGCAGACAAGTCAAAAAGAAAAAGGAATTAAGAACATTCTCAGAATAAATGTCCCAAACGTTTATTTTTAGCCCTTGGAAACGAACGTATGTGGTCGCATTCCCCACATTTTTAGGGAGTATTCAGTTTTTTAACATGCGTCAACCCTGCAACAATGACAAAATGATTGTCATGCATACATGTGTAGGATGAAAAGAAAATTAAATGGATCAATGTTCTACCAGACCTACATACATTAACTATGACATCACACATCTCAACCTCCACATTAGCTCTTGTGCTCTTAAAAAGACACTTGCAGAATGGCAGGAACGCACTTTTGAAATATTTACAAGAATATAATTGCTGCGAGGAAATGTCTATGTACTGCACTCCCCCTTTTTTCAAAGTCATTACACACACATTTTAACAAAAATTCATACAGGCCGGGTGAGCCAGAGAGACTTGAGAAATGATTCTCGCTAATTGCATTGGCTTCCCTTTGCCAAAGGAAACCCAGCCAGCTATTTTTTGTGTGTGTATACATTTAAGAAGAAGAATAATAAAAGAATGCGTTTTCTTAATAGTATCATTATCATCAAGGGGGAAAATGGACGCGTAACACATATCTGATACATGCATCAGTGCAGAAGATGTAAAGACTCCAACGACATTGGAATTCATATGAGCATAAAAAGATTCATTCGTTCATATACTTATAAGCTGTGAACTATTAAAGTAAATTGAAAAACACAGGGGATTAGCTATACGAGTGAGGCACATGTGCAAATGTTCTCTCTTACAATAATGTGTGCTTCTGTGTGTATTTTGTTTTAGCAAGGAATGGAAAATATTTTTCAATCCCAAAAAAATATTATGGCTGTAATAATCGGACGTATTTAAAACTTGGAAAAAATTACAAGTCAGGGCACTAAATAATAACGACGTGGGATGAAACTGCTTTCACAAGTCTTAAGAAGATACTATAGGAAGCTCAGTAGTTGCAACCAATTAGTGACATGGTGAAAGCCGTCATAACGACGAATTACGGGAAAAGCTTTTGGACTCGATACATGTAACAGCATTCCATATAAATGTAATGTTCACAGTCATTTCAGTTAAAGGGCGCAGTTACAAGAAATTTCGAATGGCGTGCAGAAGCAGTGGTTGTAAGTAGAATAGCATTTTACTTTACGACTCCTCGGAAATTCCAAGAGAAACAAATACTTTACCAAATATTCTGACCATAATATACACAGGCACATGTGATTCCCCTAAAAATAATGTTTTTAAAAGATCCTCAGGGGAACATGTTCCCTCATAAAAAAATACAAACATGTACAGTTTTCTCCCCAAGATCTCTACTATAACGTTAAAAATGACATTCCAAAAGGAAGAATACTTCAGAGATTGCGAAACTCACAGATTGAGTTGTATTTTTCTCGTAGGACTTTCAACCGTTATAATACGATGCAAGAATCGGGGCAAAGGTCATTACAATTTTGCTTCAAGTCAACAAAATTCAGCCCAACTGTATTCCCTCGTACGTATTTATTGTACGTCAGAACACATTTGGGATATGGACTACATTGGGCGAACAAATCTTACCAGAGCAAATAGGATTCAATGTGAATGTATTGAGCTTATTTACAATACGAAAATAAATATCTGATAGTGTAATCCAAGTTTTTCGTCCGAGCATGTTATAATATAAGTCCAATGACAACAAAGTGAAGAGCACATCTTTTAGGGGACAAAGGGTTATTTATGTAGCCAAAAATCTGGCAATGAATCCCACAGGACTTCAGACTCCAATTATTTCAACGCTTCGGAGCACATTTTGACCAATTACATTTCTGCCAAACTCCAAAATTAACTAATTGATACGTAAGGTACAGATATAACGTAAGTCCACTACAATTCAGTTTTGCTTGGTAAACCAGCATCATTTGGTCGATTCGTGTAATATTAGGAAGAAATACATGCATTGGGTCTTAAGCAGTAGTATATGTATTACTTCAATATATAAATGAAACTGTACAAGTCCGCTGGTGAAAATGGTGGATTCATTGCTTTCACTCTCTTCCTTCCACATAATTTACCTCGAGTTACAATACATTTTTAGTTCAAATAGGCAATTGCCATTCCGGCTAACGACACATTTATTTTTATTATATATTTCGTGATACATTGAGCATGTCGTGCTTTCTCAGGGCAATTGCGGCTACCCTAAAAAGAGGGGGAGGAGAAGATTTGAAGAAAGCTTGCAAAAAGTATGGCGGTAAAGTACTAATTGGTATTATTTGAAGATCATTTCTTGTACACGAAAACAATCCCACAAGGCAATGAAAATGTCGGTTTAGTTGATTTAGACACACACAAAAAAACAACAAAGAAAGAATTTTTATACCTCCAGCAACGTTAATGAAGTCTTCACCGGTTGCCTTGTACACTTCAATATATCTGGTGGCAATATGATGCTTGTGCCTTTTTAGGGCCATATCACGATGTTCTTGACTCTCAAAACGTACCAGTGCCTCCCCGTTGCGTCTCCCTTGTAGGCTGAGACACAATGCAACGCCGCCTCTGTGGAAGACATCAAAGTATTTCCCATCAACCAATTTACTTACGACCATCCTTAATTGTTATTGTTATCAAAGTAATTGAGTTCCTTTCCCACAAGACAAAACCGACTGCTCACTCTCCCCGTACATATATTTTAAACGTATTTTCAAGTATTAATGTTACAGTACAGTTTATAAATAAATGGAGTATCCCCCGAAAACTAAAATCCCGAAACTATTTCATTTCCGGTTGATATTTCGGAACTGCGTAATCGGTTAAGCTCGTAAGAACGTGGCCAAAGTAATCACAAGAAAGGTATAAAGGAAATCTTGTATGATTCAATAGACTCACTTGGAAATATTCAAACCCCGAAAGAACTTGGCAATATCTTGGTCTGATGATTGCCAGGGAAGACCTCTGGCTCTCACTACACAGTTGCTGTCCACCTCCTCAAATTTTGAGCTATAACATTAAAAAAATTCAATATGATGTTTTAAGTTTTAAGAATGGCAGACAGGGTACTAACATTTATATTAATAATGGTTAAAAAATTCCTTTATTGTATAAAAATGGTTTGTTTGTATTTGTTGAAAAAGTATAATTACCAGATTCCAGGCTCTAGCTTCATGTTCACCACTTCTTTTGTCTGGAATATGTGTCCTGGAAGAGAAAAGAGCATACATATATTACAAAAATGATTTGACTTTGATGTACAGCATAGTGGTGTTACTTACAATGCCTTGTAGACATTATCGTGCACCACAACAAAGATTTATTCAAACTTGATTTGTATTTAAAATAACTTACCATCGACCATCATTTTGGAAACGATGTTTGTCATTTGGTTGACTCGATTAGTAGTAGAATCACTGGGTTCGTCGTCAGTTGAGTTAATTCCCAAATCTGTGGTGGTTAAAAAAACATAGAATCAATAATTTAGAATAAAACTCATCAATCATTTACCACACAATGATATTATTGGTTTTATAAACTAATTAATACAAAGGGAGAGGAGAGAAGACACGAAGCGCTACATGGGTAATAGGTACACAGAGAATTAATGGTAGCTAAAAATAGTCATGGATTCGTGAGGAGTTGGCGTGTTTTTCGTGTAAGCATGGATAAATAATAATTATTTCCCCTCAAAGGGCGTATCATAACATTCTGCCCCGCGTCCACACACTTTAAGGATGTCTAAATGATTTAAATTTGATGGTGAACCCTTGCTTTTCCTCAGTAAAAATCTGCCATTTCTCAAAATATTACCTCCAAAGCCTGTAATTTACACTCACTTATCTCTAAGCATATGCACGAAGGAGGGAGTTAAGGAAAGGAAATCATATCTCCTTCGCAAAGTTCACCCGTCTATTTCATGTGGCCTTTGGTAGTACAACCCAAAAATCTACATACATAAGTGGATGTAAGAAAGAATAAACCATTATCAGAGACGAAGAGAGAGAGAAAGAGAGACAGAGAGCAAGGATCAAACACGAGCAATGAGTATTGATCACCAAAATCGTATATTGTGCATTCTGTGTGTGTGTGTGTGGGTACAATTTTGAAACATTTATTATTATGAAAGATGAAGGGGGCACCAGAAGAAATAAAAGTCCATAGACCTATGTTATACATGCTAGTTACATATTTCTTACAATATCAGAAGAAAGTGCGCATTCAAAATTTTCTCTCTCCAACCATACATCACCTGAGAGAGTCCGTGAGCTATTGGATACGTAAAAATGACTGATGGCTGTATTTTAGTGTGTGTGTGTGTACGTCAAGGAGAAAGAAAGAGAAGATTCACGTACAGATATATAAGTATAAGTATTACATATACGAGTCAAGAACTGTGCGAAGTATTTTCTATTGAAAAACTTGTTTTTTAACCCTTTTTTTGTTACCATTTGATGAACATCAGTACCGGCAATAAATATTACTTTGCACACACACACACACATTATTACAGTATGGCATGTATGTATGTGTTTTGAACAACAATTCCGTACATATAAAAGGACTTTAATCATTTCCCCCTCTCCCCGTCTCTCTCTTTCTCTCTCTCTCTCCCCCAGTGTTTCGCCTCTTCACAATTTTTTTTAACAAGCCTTTATTATATTTCTTTTTGCTCCAAGTTATCCTACGGGGCTTCTCATCTTCTCCATTATGAACTTGATTAACGCACACATTCATTCCCACCTACAAAAACAGCCGAACAGTGAGAGAGAGAGCGGATTTGAAGTATGGACCTCTACACTTTAGCTATGATGAAATGAAAAGGCGAGGGAGTGCAAAGTAATTAGTGCCCTTGTATCCTCTGTACATGTTACATTTTTTCAGCACCTTTGTAATTTTTCAATATTATTGCTGCAATAATCTCTTCAAAATTCTTCTCCTTTTCCCCTACACACAAGCCAACGGTTACAACATCCTCCTCTTTTTTCTAATTGTAGAAAAAAAAGGTAGACTGAGAGTGGGGAGAATGTTTAAAAAACACCTTCATGTGATGTACATGTGGTTTGAGCTGCCATTTTCTGGTTAAGCCATTTTCTGATGAAAATTTCCCTGCTGCTAAATTTATTTTTCATATGTGCCTCACACAAATACTGGCTGCAAATGTGCAATGTATTACCCTCCATTATGTTGAAGTGTACAAGCATTACATAGAGGATAGAATACAATGGCAATTAATAATATAATTAGGTTCGGAAATGCAGGGAAACAGAGCGAGAGGTGCCTATCAATCAAACTTTTTATTAGTGTCACTTGCATGACCGCGTACTTTGAGAGACAATAATAGCATTACCTTTATCATTGTATTTGGGGAACGTACAAGTGTGTAATAAAGTCTCATAAACTAAATTATTTAACAATGAGCAGGTTAATCACGCTGGATCAAACCCTTTATGTCACTGAGGTGTAATAACACGTTAATGGACGCTGTTTAAACACACCCAAAATTGAATTTGACTTTTCTATTTTCCTTGACCATCTATTGAACTCGGTGAAAGTTCGCCAAGAATAAAAAAAAGTCACGGAATCATCATATCGTCTTACGTTATTTAGCATCGTTCAACCTAAGGCTAGTAAAATTAATATATTTTTTTTACAACTTGACAGTTTCCAAGACGCATTTTCCCCCGTTTTACTTTCTTCTAGATAAGTACGCATGTATGTAACTGGTTTGTAAAGGCAGGGGAAAATGGAACAATGACAATCTGGGTGGGAAGTTCGTCGGTAGGTGCCTTCACAATTTTGACAGCAAATAGGAAAGCGGTAACGTTTGGGGAGCTCTGTGCAATAGTACGAACAATGCACGGGAGTGCACATGTGTACTTATATGTATTTATGTATGCATTTCCACGTAGAAAACCACATGAATCTTCAACAATTGGTGAAAGTACTAACGAGCTAGTAGTTGTTGATGCACTTTTCGAATTGCATTCTGTATACAGTTGCTACCCGGCAAAAAAAGGACATTCATGTATTGAATTTTGGAATCGTCCAGCTTGCACCAGCAGTTAGTGTGTGTGTCTTTCTCTCTCTCTCTCTCTCTCTCTCTCTCTCTGAAGCAAACAGGTTCTATTACCTTCTTTATTAGTATTATTCATGAGCATACAAAAATACGGTTCCAGACACTTCTTTTAACCAGACCCTGTAGAGCTTTTTGTGTAATAAAATTATGAGCTGTTCCTCTCTCTCTCTCTGCTCTTTAAGTGAAGCCACACAGAACACATGTGTGCCTTTCCCCATGAGAGTCAACTGGTGAGGGTAATAACAAATACATGGAGAGAGAGAGAGAGCTCTCATAGGATTCTGGCTCATTTCACTTACTCCTGCCTGGCTCATAGAATTACTGGGAGAAGGGAACAAGTGTGTCTGTGTGTGTGCAACAGGTGTATGTACAAAAATGACAATACTAAATACAAATCAAACACACGTTCATCCTTCACAATAAGAAAAGTTTGAACACCATTGTGATGTATTCCCTTTTTTTTTTTCTCGCTCCGAACGGAAGGATCATATAATAATCATTGGAGGCCGTGGTAATAGTAAAATAGTAATAGTACAATATCTGTATACTAACATAGGTAGTTGTACTATGGGAGGAGAGGGACTAACTTAGATCTTCCACGTCAAGCTAGGAGTTACAGGCATTCTTTTTTATGTATATTTATTCACGCCAAATTACACTATTTGAGCATATTACCAATGCGCTTATAAATACACTCCATGTGTACCATCAGAGGAAATGTGTACGTGGTTTCCACGAAACTCCTTTTATCTTATTTGTGTGAGCTTTTTAGCCCAGGGAATTTTTATTACTATTACGTACTATGATATAGGTATAAAAATCCTATGTTCTTTTTTTTTACCCAGGGTAAAAATCCCTCAAAAATTAAGGACACACACGAAAAGTGCATGTGTGTGCGCTTTATGTACTTTGAAGGGCAGGGGAGGATTGGAGGGGCCTTAAAAAAAGTTGTTCCTGCAATGCTTGTACGGAAATAATTCATACGCTTGAACGCCTACACACTTGCAGTGTAAGCACTAAGCTCCGGTACGTTTTCTACATGGACAATCGCATCTCACCATCAAAAAGAGAGAGAGGAGAGAAAAAGAGAAAAAAACAGAGGAAACGAGAGAGAGCAAGAGTGGAGAAAACGAGAAAAAAATAAAGAAAAAAGGGAGAGAGAGAGTGAGAATTCGGAGAAATGAAAAAAAATAGAGGAAACGGGAGAGAGAGAGAGAGCGAAAAGCCCAAAACGATTTGGGAAAATAATTCAAACTAAAGTCTTACGAGAAATTTCTTTGAAATTACATTACAAATAACATGCCACTAATGCCATATAAAGATTTAAGGCATTTGTCGCACTGATAAAAATGTACACTTGAAAATTAAAGCAAATGCATAAGTATACGTTTGTCTAAGATGTCACACCTCATGCGAATGGCTACCGGCAATGAGTACCTTTAGTTACTATCTCTGCCGAGTGAGTAGAGTGCACGTGTGCAGTCTGAAAGTGAGCTCACCATCAATTAGTTTCTGCTAATAGCAAAAACTGTCTGCAACTTTTTTAAATTTTTACTAGCGATAACAAAACTCATAAATTTTCTGTCTTTCGTTTCTCTCAGTCGGCAAAGTATGGGTCAGATTTGTTAGTAATAGCCAGTCATAATGACCCTGTTGAGACGTGAAACGAAACTCCTTTATGTTTTGTGAACTTGAAATTCAAATTCAAATTTTGTGATGAAATAAAAAATATAATTGTTTTTCAACTTGCGCAATGGTTTTTCTAGTGCTTTCCCCCTTTTCCCTCCCTCTCAATGCACACTCTCTCTCTGTCTCTCTCTCGCCTCATTCTGGATGATAGTAGTGATGAGAAGGTAAAAGTAATTTTTACTGTTTACAGTTCAAACAACTCTCCTGTATTTGGGTATGCGTAAGTTTCAATCGTCGATGATGGTAAATACTTTTTCACTGTCATTATTATTATTTTTTATTGCTTGACCATCCAATCATTGTGAGAGTTTTACTACTTCTCATCCTTTAACAGTCCATTAAACTGTATAGAAAAAGGGAACAGTGTGCCCCATGGAAGATCCATGCAAAAAAAAAGTAGGCAGAGTTAGAAACTCTTTTTTTTTGCGAGTATACTAGGGAAGGAGGGAGCAGAACAACTTTTATCACGTCGTGATATTCCAAATCTCGTATTATTATCACATTTTTTTGTGGTGCACATTTTATCCCGGAAAGAATTTTATATCATTTCAGTAGCGAGAAATATTACCATATAAAAACGAATGGTTCCTTTGAAAAAAAAAGTCATGAAGCAAACTTCTTTGTGTCAGAAGGGAAGGTGTATATACCTAGCCAAATAGCCGGGGAAAAAATAACTCCTTTTGGACAAATAATGCTAACACCCTTACTCATCAAATGTAGTCTCTCCCTGTTTTCTTTCTATGTATTTCATGACGAGTAAGTGACAAAAATTTAACTACCTCTGCAATGGTTAAAAAAGGCACATATTGCAGTCATCTTTATGCTTGCATGTGTGTAAATAAAAGTTTCTTCTTCTCCCTTGAGGCTACCCTAGTAGTATTTTACAATAACTACCACATCTTCCTATGTCTACAATCATTCTGCTGCTCCCCAATACGTTATGACAGCCCAGCACAAGCCCATTACAATTCTTTTAAAGCATATACTATTCCACTATTCCCATCCACCCCGGCATCTTAAAGTAAACACTTGGCTTCAAGTTTGTTTCTTCTTCTTATTTATCCTTTTCTATTTACATCGTCATCCCTCATCCCCTATACAATACAATTCCCGAATTTTCTCCCCAAATTTTTCCCGTCTGCTTTGTCCAATGCAAATACATACCGTAATCATACCGTAACCCTTTATTTTCTCTTGCGTTGCAGTATACTATTCCTGGTTAAATGTGATGGACATTGTACCCCTCGACAGGACATAGTCATATGCTGTACCTCCAAGGGAAAAGAATCTTTGTTTTCTGTAACCATCTCTCTCTCTCTCTCTCTCTCTCTCTCTCTCTTTCTCTCTCTCTCTCTTGTATTATCCTCAGAGATGATGTTCATAGAAAAGGCCAGATATATAAAAGACTCCCGGAAGACCATTGAAATTCCTTCGTCCTATGCAAGCAGGAACCTATAGGAACTTTTTTGGACAAGCATATTGGAAAAATTCTATACCTCCTCTTTCTCGTGCTCATCTCCTTCATTTTTTTATACTACCTGGTGGTGATTACAAGTACAGAAAGTTTGTTCCTCACTGCATACATAATAATAATACAAGATCAGATTCCCTCGTCTTTTAAACCTTCCTCTCAAATTTTGATGCATCTATCATAGTAATCATGAGAGCAAAAGAGAAGCAAAGAGAGAGAGAGAGGAGAGGCATAGGAAAAGAGGACGAAGGAAAGAGAGATTGGGAGAGAAAGGCAGCAAAAGTGCCAGAGAAAGAGAGAGGCAGAGAGGGATAAACTGGGACAAATACAGAGAAAAGCTATAGGGAAGAGGAGGACAGGGATCCAGGCTGGGAAAGACAGAGAGAGAGTGAATAGGAAAGGCTGCAAAAGAGACCTGTTGAAAAATTCAATAGAGAGAGATAGCGAGAGAGAGAGCGAGACCGCGGGAGAAGATGAGAGACAATTTTCTAAGCCCTTTTTTTTGCTCACTCTCCCTCTCTTTCATACAACGTGCTTAATTTGCTTGTCGTGAATGTTTTAAAAAAAATACATGATGTGAGGTATAGATAGAAAATCCTTTGGGAGAAGAGGAGCGACAGGGAGAAAGTATATACACACCTGTACGAACCACTTGGAACCGTGTAAGTCAACACTACACAAACCTTTTTCTGTTTTTTTAGCTTAAGGATGAATGTGTATCTCCGAAAGAAGAGGGAGACTACCACTATATAGACGGAATAAAAAAAACCACCTCAAAAGAATCCCTGGTGAAATGAAAGGCGTGCAACAACTATGCATTCGAGTCATTGAAAAGTGAACGTTTTTTTTTTTTTGCTTGGAACCAGGTAGTATGTATATAAACAACATGAGAATCACATATTAGAGACATTGGAGTAGTACAAGTAGTAGTAATACTACCAGTAGTATTAATGGTAGCACACTAGTAATGAGAGGATTGTATAGTCAACTCCAGACCTATACGTATATATTATGTTGAAATCTCCCTGCCTTTCGTAATGAAAGTGCGTCTTGAAAGGAAAAGAATGTCCGTGAAATCAGCTTAATATTGTTTATATCTTTCTTCCAACGATTTACGTGCATATAAAAAATCCTATCCCTCCTTTGAACATCTTCTTCATCTTCTTATTATCCCCAATATATATCCTGTAATAGTATCCTAAAGCAAAAGAGTCTTCAAGAGAGATGAGATTTACTCCGTACAGGCATACGCGTCTAATGTACCTCTGTACCTATGTATGTTATGTAGGTATACATACAGGACATGTCAAAAGTGAAGTTCATGGTCGGCCAATCTAACTTTTTGCATCCTTCACCAACAAATAGAAAATAACATGGGAAGTTAGAGGGTCTTACATAGTACGTGGATGCATATTGATATGAAGGCACCATAGTAAAAGATGCATTATTATTATGCCTTACCCTCTCAGCCAAAAAGTACTTTTTTTTTTTTTTTTACTTTAACGAGGTGTTATAATGGAGAAACAACAGCATCCCTCCTTGATTCTTCCCAGTGTGTATTATTCTCATATACATATGGTATTACATACACAGGTGCATAGACATAAGGGTGTTTCGCATGCACTTATTAAATCCAACGAGGAGTGTTTTTATATATGTGACTTCTATAGGAATACCTCTCCCTCCAAAAAATTCTTCCCCTTTAAAGTGTCCGTCCAGAAAAGTATGTATAACACACATCTCGGAGTGTGCATATGTACGTGTATATATATACGCACAATATAAAAATCCATGCGTGATTGTGAGAAACAACAATAAGAAATAACAATGTGAAACAAGAAAAGTTTTTAGCAGCTCTCGCTTTTTTTTTGGACCCGTAATCTCTCCGTACACAGACAGTGAAGAGCAGTGGATGCGTCACGGTCTTTTATACAATTCATGCTATTAAATCTCCCATGCAACGTACATAGCACGTCCTAATGGCTTTGCGAATTAAAAAAAATATAGACATAGTATATATGGTACATGTGTATACTTTTTTATACTCTTTCAGGACGGACGTATTACAATGCATTACAATACTGTGCTCAGATTGTTTTTGCTGTAGTATGGGGTGGAAGGAGAGAAGATACTATATTTTTTCCTCTCCAAATCCTCTCACAACATCATTTTCTTGCTCCAGAGTTGCTTAAGCGTGTATAGGTAAAAAAAAAGAAGCAAAAATGAAAGTCAGCTTTTTAAAACCTTTACAAGAGAGTTGCACAGAGAGGGTACTAGAAGGAAACAGAAAGAAAGAAGATCCTTGAACGCTCTTCCCTCCCTTATTTCTAGTATCCTCGTACAGGGAGACAGACAAAAATTCACTATCTTCCACATATCACAATGTCGTGACTGTCCAGCAACTAACAATAAAGTTATAACATAGGATGGTAATGCCAAAAAAAAATTACAAGAGGTTTTCCTTTCCCTCTCTATTTTTTTTTCTCTCTCCTTCAAAACAATTCCCTTTCTTCGTCTTTCTGAAGACAGATAGAATTCAAGTTTTTGGGGGAAAGCCCTCTTGCCGCGCACTTTTTTGTCCTCCAGAGCTGAGTCTTTCTTTCACATCTCTCTCAGCTCCTTCATGCACTATTCTTTCACCTCTTTAATTGTTTGTCAATCCCTCTTTGAATAATTAAATGGTCACTACTTCACAAAAAGTACACTTATGCATTCTAGTAATTAAAAGGGTTGGGTATTTTTGCCTCCAAGGGAGAAATCTGGGTACTCCAATTTTTTTTTTTTAGAAAAGCCGACAGGGGGAAGGGACAAAAATGCATTATGGAGTACAATCAAAGGGAATTTAAAATAATGGTCATAATAGACAATATTATAAAAAGGGAGGGATCGTTTTTTTACTTTTTTTTGACGGGATGACTACGAAGAACAAGAGAAGAACGTGTGTTTGATAAAATGCAAGATACCGGAACTTCGGTTGGTGAGCTTTTCAGAACCTGATTTCTGCTATCTCTTTCTCTCTCTCTCTCTCACTCTCTTTCCCTCTCTCGTCAGTATGGTTAGTAATATGGGATTATCATTATTATTAATATATCACTACTGTTATTGTCTGATGGCTACGACTATCTCCCCGGTTATTACAAGAACGTGCACCATGTACTCTACTGCATTTTGTCTATGGTTGCAGACAGGCGGATCAAAAAAAATAGATGAAATAATAATCATCGTAGCAATAACAGCTGATTATGAGCTAGAAGGCGTTTTCTCCATGCTCAGAATATAATAGAGATAATACTACTCCCACAATATATGTATACATATATGTGCGTATGCAAAGGAAAGCACGGCGAAACGGACTGGAGATTTGGTATATTTTTGTGGATGGATTTTTTTTTTCACCAGCTCAACTTTTTCTACTACATCCCCTGGATTTATTTACGTACATTACATGCAATGCCCTGTAAAAGAACGTCGAAGGGCGAGAAGTTTTTTTTTTTGTACATTTGCCATAGATGTGAATTTGACAAGCTGGATCTTTTGGTTGAAATTATTTTGACTGAAATATTGGATTAAACCAACTTTGAAAGATCCCATAAACATGGACTTTTAAGAGGATTAAAAATAAGTGCTTTCGTACATCTAAACACATAAGATAGCCTCGTATGGCATAGATTCCAAAGACTATATAATATGTACCTATGTAATATGAAATAAATGTGAAAAGGGAGTCCATAGGATTACAGCCAAGGAAATGAGAAGGATGGAGAGAAAATTAGAATAATAATAGACTTACGTTCCAACATTTCATTAATTTCCTCCAATTTGACTTCATAGCGTTTTGCGAACTCCTTTTTAAGGTCAAAAAAGGAATTATAGTAGGCGGGTAAACTTATTTCTTTTGCACAGGCTTCAGGGTGTAAGCACTGACGCAATGGCAATTGACCATCTACCACTAACGTGAAATCATCTTCTTCTCCTATGTTCTGCCGCACTATTTCGTCAAGCTGTACGTACAAGGGATGAAATGAAACATACATGTGAGCAAAAAAAATTATTCTTGTCATAAGTTATAAAATGTTAATAATAATTACTTGTAACGAATGCCTTCGTACATGCCCCAACACAATTGGCCTTTCCATATTACAATGTAACAAGTATTTTTAATCTATAAGCATCTGCACACAGAAAATAATACAAGACTAAAACAAGTATTTGGTGGGGCACAAGTGGAATTTTTTGGGCAAGAGGTTTTATAGATGTCTAATGTCTACAAAAAAAACATTTTTACACTCCTCAACTTGTGGCTGCAGTAACAATTACGCATGGTGATACACTAGAACACGTTGACGTCCAATATTGTTTTACAGACAACAAGAGATAGAGAACTATCTGCACAGGTGTATATGTAATCTCACAAGGCGTAAAACTATGCTTTGGGTGGCATTATAATTGTTTTTATTTGCATTTTATCTGTCAAAAATTGTCAAAGAAATTCTAACCGCTTGTCGGGGGAGACGGATCTCTCTTTCTTTACAGTAAAATTCGATCTACTTGTTGTCCCACCTTGAGTGTATACATAACAGTAATTTAATAACATTGACATTGCATATATGTACATATACATACGTGCATGGAGCAGCTTTATGTACTCTAAAGGGTGACTAGTTACACAGGTGAATACAGGGTGGTCATTTCATTCACTTTGGTAACTTGACAGACAATTTTTTCCTTTGAAATAATAAGCTAGCGCAAACGTTGAAAATCACGTACATTCACATTATATGTTTATTTAAAATTTTATACCACCTCAAAACTATTTGGGAAAGGAAAAACGCTACATTACTATTAGTACTTGTACCAATGTTGACCAAAGATATTCGAAATTAAATGATTTCCTGTAAAAATATCGTCCCTACCAATTATAACTGGTCCATACATGTAATATTTTAGCAGTCATTGCACTAAGAGAATGACTGGAACTCGCGTACAAATTGGAATTAGCTACTCAGCCAGTAAATAATAGATAATACACATGGATAATAATGTAATATGTATAAACTTGTAATTTTTTCGGGAGAATTAAATAGTAGTCCATGGTAATACGTTGTAAATTTAAAATATTTACGGAAGGGAAAAGGATGCCACATTTTAGTAAAGATACTGCTTGAATGTGGTGTAGTTACTTTTTTAAACATACTAAATGCTAATAATTACATAAAGACTCTTTGGTACAATGGATAAGAAAAAGTATGTGTAAAGGCCAAAAAGTGTTAGCGACAATGGTTGAGAGGCGTAAATTTGGCATACAAGCGTTAAACTCACCTGCTGAATCGCAGTCTCTAAAGGTATTGCAGTCCTGACTTGATCATCACTCAGCTTAAAATCTATTTTACACTCTTCCGACAAAAGATTTTCATTAATGTCCGCCGTCCGTGGTTGAACAACAAATGGAGACGTACATATTACCTGGAAGAAAAAGAAAAAGAAATTAAGAAATCAATGTACATTAGCATACACACACACATTTTTTGTAGGTGACAAAGGCCGCGTCTAAGCAGCATACCTTGTGCAGTAATACTATTGAAAAAATGCAAGAGATAATCTCAAAGTGTTACACAAAATCCCTCTAGCTCTTTTTATTAATTATGCGTATAAGTATACGAGCCAAACTCGTGGCTCAAGTTTTTGCATGCGAGTGTAAACCAGTTATTTATAGATAATTGATGCCCGTACATTTAAATTTTTAGGAGAAATAACTTCACCGATTGATGCATGTTCATGTTCATTGTCGAAAGGTTGGAATTTATTCTCATCTTTTTTTGAAGGATTTAAACCAGCACTGAAGGTACACGGAACTAAATGTAAGTTTTGATAACATTTTACATTTGGTGAAAGTTTTCTCTCTCGGAGTAAATGTCAAGACTCAATAGAAATTGAATCCCAAATTTCTCAATAAACGTCTCCAGCACAATGCTTTCTGGTACTAACCCTTTAGAATTTCACCTACAAAAGTAAATGATATTGATAAAATTTATGCATGACTTTCAAAGACAACATAAAAGGCGGAATTCTCCTATTTTTTTTACAGCTAAAGTTGACGTCAAATGAATGCATACATTAAACTTTGGTTACCCCCAAACAGAAAGTAAATAATAATGGAAGTACCAACCAAAATGCCTTCTTTCCAAAGATCCCGGAATACGATATGAATAAAAAAAAACGGAGCAAGCTAGTTTATTTATCTTTTATTCAAATAATCTCTCCGAAAGTATTGTGACCTTTTTCCTCCCTGTGATATACATACATACATACATAATAACAATAATATTTTTATTATTTTCTCTTCCATGTAAACGTTCAATTTCGCCTTGTGCGTTCATCTTCCTCCCCCCTCATTGAAATTCTGAATAGTTAAACGGGACGACAAAAGGACCCAACAAAAGATGTTCCACCGCAATAATAGAGATATTTGAGGTGGCAGTAATCTGTTGTGAGATTGTAATCTCCGAGATTCCTTCCTTCACTGTGTATAGTTACACGAAAAAAGTGCTCCGTGTGTTTGTTGTGGAATCAGAATTCCAAAGGAAGTTGTCTCACAATGACTTTTTTTCAGTAAGAATGGTTTATGTATGTTACATGTGTCGTTGTAGAAGGGGTAAAAAAAGTCCGTTTTAAAGCCCTAGGTATAGATTAGACAATAAAATAGACAAGTGACGCCAGCAAGACGACTGTATTTAAATGCAGGATACAGCGCTGACTTCCACAAATCAGCTTTTTAGTGCAAATTGCACCACAATATGGACGGGGTAAGTAGTTCTCTTGCAAAAAAACGCGCAGCGTCTATGGAATAACCATGCAGTGAGCATATCAATAATGGAAAAAATTTTCGTATACAAGAACATACGTGTAGGAGACGGAAAAATGCTTAGGGGACAGGAGCAATTCTTTAATATTTTTATTATTGTATACACTCAGTTCTCTCTCTTTCTCATCCGGAGTACCGGTTTCTTTGGCCAAAAAAAAATATATACACAGGTATATTACAAAGCTTCGTGAGACGTTCGTGTACTGTAGATTATGTGAGAGACGACCATCTCCCAAGGAATAAATCTATACAAATGTTTGCTTAACATTATACATGTAAGGTCCGATAGGTGTTAGGGAATTTGCAAACTATCCACACACTCTCTATGTGTGTGGAAAAATTGTGGAGAACATTTTGACTGGGGGTTATCAATCCCTGAGACGTCTCCGTCATGATTTTCTACAAGTTTTAGCGCCTTTTCACATACATAAATCCCTTTGTGAAAATTCCCTTTCCCCTCAAGCTATATTACATAACACTTGCAGGTTCAACTTGAAATGGAGGGGAGAGGAAGAAATGACACAGCCATCATTCTCCACGCTACCAATTACGAGACAGAGAAATTGTGCTTTTATTTTCCAGTTTTTGTCACTTGGTCATGTTATGCACAATTTAGTTGAAATTCACACATAATACTAATCCAACAAGCATTTTCAAGACCCATGAGCTGGCTCCAGGACGCCCCAGAAACCAAGTTTGTAACACCTGCATCATGCATATCCTTATTGTGGTAACCACAATAATAGCAGGAGATGGAGTTCATTGCTAGCCACGTATACATATAAGGACAATCTTTGCACTTATCTACTACCTATAGTATATGTATATATGTGTACACAAATATGTGGAGAAGAACCTACATCATGTTTTCAAGCTCCTGTGACATGATTTCTTTTCTCCATTTCACCAGGCGTTCTGATAACATGGAGATTATACACTTTTCTTATTATTATTCTCAACCCGGGAGGTGGGTTACATTCTTTCTCTTGTGTTTTTTTGGTGTACAAAGAACTTTTTTTTTGACTTCATTCCAGTTTAGTGTCAAAGGAAGTGACGCACGTGTGAAAGTCTGAAAAGGATCAGGCATCCTCATAAAAGAGCTCCCGGACAGCAGTTGGAAGAAGAGTGAATAAATTTTTATATAAAGAGGACTTTTGTTGGAAGAACGAGGTCTTATCCAAGTCGAAAAAATCGTCAATCGCCAAATCTACGACGACCCATTTGCAATAGGTCTTTTAGGGAAGGAAGAAGTGTCATTACGCCAGAAAATCAATTACATACATACATACATACGCAACCGAACGTGTTATATCCGATTATGGGTAATATTCTTCCTGGAGCTTACAATGCGTATTATTCCCACAATTTGTGGAAATGAGAAACTCATTGAAATACTGCTCATTCTCCCCGTCTAGACACCACCGACACCGACACCGACTGTCTCCTACGAAGTCACGGCAATTCACTCTCATTTTAAAATGCTCCCGTTGGTGTAAGTCACCGTGTAAAATATACAGACAATGGTTTGATGTTTATCCTCTAAAAATTAACATTGGCAGTACAATTCAGGGAAAAACGAAGCCGGAGACTTTCTTAATCACACAGGCATCAAAATGCTAGGTACAAGGAGTTGCCTCAAGAACATTTCCTCTCATAAGCACCATAAACCTTCGGGTTTTGGATAGTAGAAGAAAGTGAATTGAAATTGTAGGAGAAAATACCTTTGGAGAATGGCATGGAGGGAAAAAAGAAATAACACGACTCGTCATGTCCTTTTTTTTTTGTACCTACCGGTAGCATTTATGTAACCTTCCTTTTCCAGTCCTATTTTATTTTCACACCAACCCGAAAGAGATATGAAAAATTCAATCGCAGTAGTCAACAAGCGGTTGAATTTTATTCTCCCCTTCGGTTTCCCATAGAATTATAGTAGGTTGTAAGTGCCCCTCCGACACATAGGACTCCCCCACCCTATTTTCCCTGTGTTCTGGAAATCCACCCCAAAGAGATAGGATCAATTTTCTCAGGAGATTAAACTAATTAATAACATACATTTCCCTCTCCACATTCCTATGCACATTCTCGACGGTGTCGATTTATTCCAAAGATATTCCTTTACAATGAAGCATTATGAGATACATAAAAAAATATTGCTGAATAAGGTACATATATGTATAATACATTATACAAGACAAGAACTACAGAACTTCCTTTCAGTGCTGCAATTTCCCTTTTCTAAACGTAATGTGTAGAAAATCATACCACACCGTTGTTTTTGCCCTGCACAAATAATGCAATTATCTAGTAAAAAAATAAGAAAGAATATGGAATTTAATTGGTGCATTTACGGGTTGTGGGATTTTTCCTGTTATAGTAAAAGGATATGTATGTAATACAAAAGCTGAACCCATTCGTATGTTTTAGACTTTAAAGAACTTCCTCAATTTATTAGTTACCTCCTCCGTCTTAGATTTTTTTTTACATTCTGCCATGAACCAATTACTACATACTGGCTTACCTTTAATATTGTACGTGAGAACCTTAGGTTCATAATCGAAGCATTCTTGAATTGAGAAAAAAATATTGTTTTTGTACACGTTCGTTTTTGTATGTAGAATATCAGATATGTTCAAGGAATTCTTTTATGGGACACACAATCCACGCATTTAACGTATGCATGCATGTGTAGGACTTATAAAAAAATGTATGCATGCTAGTAAATAATTGGAAAAGTTAGTTACTCTCTCATCCCCAAAGCATGAGAATCTTGAATGTAATTACTTGCAACAATTTTCCTTGTAGTAATCCCACTTTTTCTCAACTAAAACATCGTCATGTCGTCATATGCAATCGTAGAAAATATAGGAGTCATTGAATAATTACAAACCCATTTATTCTTCATTATGAACATTTTCGCTTTTCAAAAAATTTAATAATATACTTATTTCCTAATGTCTCCTCCACATTTGTATATGTCTGATTAAATACTAAAAGCCATCCAGTAATTCAGAAACGGGAGTTTGTGTCTTTCATCTTCAAGTAACAGTCAATTTCTCTCCCACGAAATTTCTCTTGTCACCCACGGTATTAATAAGAATATTTCGGCAGAAAAACGAGTCATTACGACAAAACCGTTGAACTCATTTTCAAAAGCTTCATACTCCCACCATTGTTGAACACAGAAGCTTTGATTTATTTATTACAAGCAAGATTTACTATATATCCATTATCTTCGTTGTACCAAATACAATCTCCAAAAAGGTAATTACAGTGCTCAGATGGGGAAGCTCTTATACCATCTCAAATTATTCTTTTTTTTTGTTATTGTTGTTGTTACTGAAGACAACAAAAAAATTATATGAAGCACTTTTATTATGACCATTCTCATACATCCTCGGAAATTAAAATCTACAACATCAACGTACTACTGATGTTAAAATGAAAATATAAAATCTCTGTATAAACACAGTCCTAATCTTCTTCTATTACAATGCCGATAGGATACACACGCTCCTTCCACTATAAACATTTCTCCGTACAGACATAAACTATATAGTATATGCCCTCTTTTTACAAAGGGAATGCCATGAATGGAAGCTATTACCACCGACAGAACACGATAAAATGACAGCAACAACATCGACAACACACAAACGAAACCGAGAGTTACGCGACTGATAATCTTTTTTTCCTTTCTCTCTCCTTTCATTTTCCTGACATCCATTAAACTGCAGAGATTTTCATTTTGCTGACTTACGAGCGAGAGACGGAACAAACATTTACACAATAAGTATCAGTAAAAAAGTCCTGGGAATTCTCATCTGCAGTTTTTACATTTGTCATTATGTATATAAACAAGTAGTCCTAATACCTTTCTATCTGCATTTGTACTAGGCAAGAAATTTTCGTGGAATAAACTTCTTGGATGAGAGAATATATCTACTACGTCTAGTCTAAACCATGTACTTAATACTAACACACAAATACTATTGGATGACAGTCAATTCGAACGAATTTCAGCTTTTATAGCTTATTCGATTCCAGATTTTTTGGTACTGAGCTCCAAGCTCAGCTGTTTCATGGAAGATATGCTGTTGCCCGAAGAATCCTATCCAAGAGAAAGAGGGAAAGGTAAAAACTAGATGGAAGAGAGAGAAAATGGACAAATGGGGGAAATCTATAGAATATAAGAATGAAGAGAGAGAATTCAGATGCTGTCAAGGGAGAGAGAAACAGCGAGAAAGAGAAACTCAAAGGCAATTGACGAGAGAAAAGTTGAAAGTGGGGAAAATACAGGTTTAATTACTTAACTATTAACAAGAAATTCTGTGAGAATTTTTCTTCGTGAATTCAACGTATAAAAACAGCGTCGCCGTCATGATTAAGGCAAGGTAGAGCCGAAGAAGTCTCGGGAAAAATTCATGCAGGGTGCACCCAATGTATATATAGGGTATATACATAATAAAGAGCGTTTCGGTTAAAAATGAAATACGTATGTATGTATACCATATAAAATAAAATCCGGTACTCGAAAAAGTGTTAATTTTTTTAACGTTCGTCTTAATACATTGAAAACTCTGAGGATGCAATTATTTTTCCTTTCCATGGACTTGAAGGGAAAGGCTTGGGAGTTGACTTGCCGTAGTGCTTCTATGCTATGTAATGTTTTTAATATGTTCTTCTATACACTTAAAACTATTTTCTTTCTCTACCATAAGTACTCCAAAACAAAAGCTATGCGTATATTAAACCTGGGTTTAAAAGGCATATAGTAGTTTGCAAGTCTTCCTGCTGTCGGCCAGTAGTAATTATGTGGAATCCACTTTTATATGATTCTCCCTCGACAGTCCTGCTCAGATTGTTAATGCTATGTAATGCCCATCTTTTTCTGCCATACATACGTGGGATATGTGCAGAGTCGAGCAGACTGATGTTTCTCGGCACTTTTATATTCATACCACCAACTTTCCAACTTTTCTTAATATGACCTGTGTTACTAAGCAAAAAAAGCAGAATAAACTTCTCGAGCTAGAAAACCAGTTTCCCCATTTCAGATCGTTTCAATTCAATGGGCTTTAAAAAATGTCTGCAATTACTACATACACATCAACAATGTTTTTTATACGGACTCACATACGTATATACATACACACAATCAGATGTAGACTCTCCTACAAGGGAATATGTTCTGCATGGGATCTTTGGACTGAATTCCAAAAAAAAAAAAAATTACATATAAAAATTCGTTCAGCAGGAGAAACGCACGTTTCTCTACATACAAAGTGAGATTACACATCATGCATTATTCTAGTCGCAAGTTCTTATCTTATTTAATTTCTTATAAGGTAAAATGTAATCATTCTTCTTCAGGATTCCCTATTGCTCAGCAAAAATACTGGACAATTTTATCTGTCATACATATATTCTGGTAGCCGTAGGTACTAGAACACATTTTCTGCCTTTATTAAAGCTAACACATTTTTTTTTCATATGAAATCACAGTGGATTTGTAAAAACACACAAACATTTATTGCAACCCTGTGAATATTATTCTTTCTCTAAAAGAGAAAACACGTAAAAGACAATAAATGGGGGGGGGGAATTGTGAGTCTCTCCTAGAATGACTGTAGTGCATTAAATCCTATATATTACAAAACACATAGATAGATGGATTGTTCTGTAAATTGGCTCACGGCTGCTCTTCTGTTTCATAAGATATGTAACAGTGGTTTGAGTAATTCCATATCGGAATATTTGCGTACGTGCAAAGTATATAGAATATTGGTGGCAGTAATTGCCACCAAAAGACCAAATATATTAGTGTTTTTAGTTTTTTAATTCAACAAATCTGATTTGAACGAGGGTCATTCCTATATAGTGATTTGAGAAATTCTGGTGTGTTCTGCCTTGGCAGAAAACCACATTAATGCATGACGAAAGTCACATTTTTTTCCTTTCTCCCTTCCTTTCCCATTCCCATCTCGTCAAAAGGTGTACATGTAACTTTTATATATACATATACAATCAAAATTACAGCACACATTGCTAGATACGCTTACCCTTGACTTTGAAGGAACGTGTGCAGAGAAAGAGAGAAAAAGAGGGAGAGAGAGAGAGACGGGAAGAAGAGTAGCGAGACGGAGAGAGACAGTTTGTTCTCAAGTCCATCTTATCTTGAACACCACAAGCAACCACGGCAAAAGAATATAAAAAAAAAGAAAAAGAAAAATTACACTCGTGGTGGATGGTTGCGTTAGTGCATTATTATTATTATTGCATAGTGGCAGTGAACGAGAAAGAGAGAGAGAGAGAAAGAAAGAAATCGAGAGAGAGAGAAAGGGAGGCAGACAGTGAAAGAGGGGGAAATGATGAGAGAGAGAGAGAGAGAGACAGAGAGATTCCGAATGGTCATTGTGTGGTTCTTTTGGTGAACATGCATAATAGCATATACTTGTGTGGCGCGTGAAAGTGTATGGACATAAGATTCTCATTTACCCGCAAGGTCATCGAGACTTTGAAAGTACATATGTGTACACACACATTGTATATACCCGGAGACGAAAGACTTTTTTCTTTTACTGCACGCTGTCTGACTTCCAAAGGGTTGAAAATACTCAAAAAATGCATATCGTCAGTGAAGAATATCAAATATGGCCATATCCAACGAGCGTTAATTCACGAAAGGATTTTCGTCTCCATTTCCCCTTAACACAACAAGTGATCAAATCTCCAATGTAAAATCATAGTATTTGATCACTTCGTGAATTAACTTCGCTGGAAATGATCACTTTGGTACAATAAGGGAAAATGGAGACGATTCCTCTATTGAATTAATGCTCCCCGGGTATGATCACATTTGATTCTTCAACCATAATATGTTATTACTACTTGACATCCTCCAAATAGTATGAATGTGACTACTACTACTATGACTACACAAGTTTCTAGCTCTCTGGATCAAGCATTCAGTACTCCACCACGTTCCTGTCTGCATCTCTCCCTCCTATTTCACCTGTGCTGTGCGTTATAGGGAAAAAAACTCACATAAGTACACTGTACATTTTCCTAATGCCGTTCAGTATCCAGATAGTTCTTCGCAACTGACAACATGGCAATGAAAGAGAGGCAGGTCGAATTATGTTGTAAACTTTGCCTCTGGCCATCATTTTTTCACACAAACTGGTTTCCTCCATTAAAACTGCTTATGTATATCCCCACCATCATACTTATAGTAATACCAGTGTTGAAACTCTGTAGGATACAAACCTTTACAGGATATCCCTTGGAAAAAGAGCAGTATAGTAGTACCCGTATAAAACCCTCCAAAAAAATCGTACATATACAAACCCGTAATCACACACAGGTACTTGCTTTGGAGGATCTTCAAAGTGTGTACAATATACATATAATGCTTGAATAGTAATATAGTACAATGGTACTGTCGGTCCTACTTGATGTTCTCTCTATATAAAGACCACAACGTCATGCATACCGTTGGATACACTTGACTCCTGACATATACATCCCGGAGACCATTAATCCCTGCTATATCCGTGTGTACACTCATACACACAATAGTAAACATGTATGCAAGTAAATATGTATGTCAGACACGCCATGCATTTCCAGAGAATTCGTGTGTAGGAGAAAAAAAAAGTGGGAGGCTTATGGAAAAGAGGATTTTTTTTTGATTTTCTATACAAAAATACCTAAGTGGAATGCTAAATCTCGGAAGGGTTATTACGATGTCAGTAAACCCCCTTGGATGGACAGTACAATTTGAATGCTTTCTCTTCTTTCACAAGGTTTTAATGAGAGGGGAATAAGCTCTCTGTGAGCTTGTGACTTTATCAAAATGGAGGGAAATCATAATGTACAGGACCGGGGATGGAGTGGAACCGTGTGCAATAAAAATAATCATCATCAGGGCACTGTGAGATGTAAGGAAGTTATTTAAATAGACATAATAAAAGAAGGTGAAAAAATTGGGTAGTATGCACTAATCTCTACTTCAAGCTTTGAGGATGATCAAACACCTTTAAAGCTGTACGATTGTAAAAAAAGGTAAACCTTTAATCTTCCCCTTTGACAGATCTTACAAAAGATCCACTCATCGATAGTAAAGGAAATATGGTCTTTAAAGATACACAGTCAAAATGAACTGAGGTGATCCTATAGTTAGAGGGTGGAGATTTCTACTAAATAAAAAAAAGTGCATCATTTTTTTTCTCGGTTCCCTATACTATCAGTCCTCTCACTCTCTTTGATGATATTGTGGCTTTTGAAGCCATACGGAACAAAAACCAATTCAAATTTATGGAAACCCTGAAAACAAAACCTATTATGGCTTGAGGGGAAAAGTTTTGGATGTACATAAGTATGTATATGTATAGACCACATACAGTTTTCGTGAAATATGAAGGAACTACCATGCACCTTTCAAACTGTTGCGTGCTTTTATTGAACCGTGATTTTTATTAGATATGTATTTCTTTCCTTTTCTCTTATCAAGCTAAACAATAACAACAAATAAAATTGCCTCCAATCTTCTTCTTCCCTATTTTCTCTGACGAGGCCATAAATAATTTGAAGCCACGTTATTTTAGTTGGGAAAAGGGAGAGAGGAGATGGGAAAGGGAGGAGAGAGAAAGAGAAAAAAAATAGAAAAAACCGTATACAAAAGGATGAAAGCTGTCTGCAGTATTTGCTTAGATAAATTTAAACGAGTAAAGCAACATTTGATAACAGATCTACCCATATACATTTTCAAAAAAAAACACATTTTTTCAAGATGCACATATAAACTTTTCTGCATTTATGTATCGTAATACTTTGCACAGATAAAAAACACTTATCCTTATCCCCTCCCATTTGTTTCATGGTGACATCTCACCCCCACCATGACATGAACACACTCAAGATGAAAAAGTAAGCATCATGACAAATACATATGTTGGCACTCTTAAGTGCCTTTTCCACTCCTTTTATAATAAGTGACATTTCTGTGGTGCGTCAGATTTTTAAATGAATATTCCACACCTTTTAATTATTATTTTTGTCTCTCTCATCCATTACTTAAAAAATAACGTAAGCAGGGGGGTTTGTACCCATTTAAGACCTGTCAAGATGGCTACCAATCGTCGGAAAACATCCGCGTGGCGGTAGTCGACATTTTCGTACATAATTATGACTTTGAAGAAATTCTCCTATCTAGTAGTTAATAAAGGAGACGCTCAATTTAGAGGGAGTTAGCATTAAAAATGCCGGCATTTCCAGTGGTTACAAGCGCCTTTGAAACTTGGCGCACATTTCTATTCTTCTTTTTCCCCCCACACATACACACAATACTATTAAAAAACAAGCTACTTTTAAAACAGTCATGACGTTGGAAATACAGTTAAATGGCAAATGAGCTTTGTGAGAGAGCGAGTAAATACGTAATGTGTGTAGGTATACATTTGCTTACAAAGCCAATCTGCAAATCTGCAAATGGTGATACTCTTCGTACGTATGCATATACGCACATGCTCAGGCAACATGTGTGTGCGTGTGCAATAAGGTCTCCTTTCAGTACTTCGGAGAAGCGTTCTTTTTTTTAATTTTTTTTTTGTTCGCTGGGTTTTCCTGGATTTAGAATATCATTTTGCACAATTGTTCTTTGCATAAACGCATATAGGATTTGAAAAACAAAAATATGGGGAAATGTTTAATTGTTATTTATTTTCATATAGGAGTTTCCTCCTTTTTAGTGTCCTCCCTTTCCGTCCAAACCTCCATTAAAACCAGAAAAAATACTATGGTGGCAAGGACACTGAGCGCGCTTTTCAATACAGTGATGGCAGCTTTTATCTTACATTAACATTATGGACTTGTTGTGTAACGTATTGAAATAATCTTATGGCAAAAACAAATGGATACTTTCCCGAGTTATTTTGCTTGTTTCGCCCGTACTATTAATACAACTATAATTATTAAGCATAACCAAACTCACCGTATTGGAGGATGTATTAAGAATGGAAAGCACCAAAAGGACGACCTCTTCTTCGTCGGACCCCAGCAAAGGTCCATTCTGACCAGCAGTTGCAACGAAGAAAACACCCAAAAATGGAGGTTGCTTCTGAGATTCACTCATAATTTGTATTGTCACTGGGTTTTCCCTTGCATCGAAATTGGGGGAGAACTAAAAGAGGATAAATATTCATGATTTTCAAGAAATTTGAGAAAGAATAATAAATTAAAGAAAGTAAAAGAAGAACGTTTTCCGTTGTTTTGTTGTATTGTAAATTAAAAAAAAAAATTAAACTTCATTTAAAACGCCAATGATTAGGGTGCTCGTAAATAACTAGGGAATTTTTCATTCTGCTATTTGCAAAGGACGCGGACACATTTTTGATTTTATACTGATGCTTCTATTAAAAATGGTGACACTTAATTTCCGAGGGCAAGATAGCACTAGTTGATGTTTATAAAAGCTATTATATTTATACATGTGCCGTACAAGTAGCGTCAAATAAAAAAAAACATGTGAGAGTGTCTTTAAACACAGAATTTCATATAATCTCATTTGCATTTTATTATTTTTTGTCTTCATCTTCTCCCTCTTCTTGGGTTACATGCACGAGATGTGCAATGACCATATAGCAAAGGTAATCTCAAGTCTATAGTAAATCCCAACAAAACAAGAGATTTTTGTGACTCGCCAGAGTTCATGAACTACTAAAAAAATAATAAGGAGAGAAAAAACTAAAACGGACTGTCTCCCTTTTGAATATAACAGTTTATCAGTACTTTTCATTCTCATTGTATGACCAGCAAAATGTAAGGAGAGAAATTGGGAAATATTTTTGGAGGCATGTCATAAATAAATAAAAAAACGTATGGACATCTCCAGAATTTTTATTCTAATCCAATTGTGGAAGAGATTGCAGTAACATTGTAATGGAATTACTGACCCTTGAAAAAATTTGGTGATATCAATCAATTTCAGGCCTTGCACATGAACCACTTGATACTATTGTAACAACGATATTGTCAAACTTTTTCCGCGGATCCCGCAAAGCAGGTAACAGGTAAGTCCACAGAAAACTTTTTGGATATTAAGTCTGATGACGCACTTGTTGTTTCAATTTAAATATGAGTATACAATTAAGCCACACAGGGTTGTAAATGGTGGTTTGTAATACAACACAGTTAAACAAATAAATTATTAATTACAAAAAAAATAGTAATTATTCACTGGATTAACTTCCTATAGATATACGAATAAGAAAAATCACAAATCAAACGAATAGCAACACAATTCGTAGCAGGCTTTGTACTTTTTTTTCGTTTTTTTTTTGTCTATCGCGTCGACACAAATCCGCAGTCAAGCCAAAAAGGATTAAATACTAAAATTTTCAGATCCAAACAGAGCAAAGGGAGAAAAGTAAAGTTCTTTCCTATTTTTCCTTTGACAAATACTAACAAAGTTTTTTTTCCCCTCCTCGTTCATAAATTCACTCCAGAAGAAAAAAAACAAACGAACTGACAAGATTTCGGTTTCAAATGATATTTTATATATTTATTATAATATATATTTTTTATGATCAATATACACGCGTATGACTCCAAACGAATGTATGTAGTGAAGAAGAAATATAAATAATTACTAGTAATAATAGTAGTAATAACCAAGGTTTTAAAAGACTTTGATTAATAAGTCTTGTGCTGGGTCACAGATACAGAGAAGGATGATAACATTGTTTTGAACCAACAACAACAAAAATCCTATTTTATTATTCCATTAAAGTTAGTTTTAAATCCATTCACCCAGGACCAAACAAAGATAGAACCACAAACAAAAAGAGTAAAAACTTTTGAAAAATAATAATAATATGAAACAAAAATAATATAGAAACCGAAAAAAAAATTGAGAGGTGAAATGAATCCTGGAAAAAAAAGGGAAAACGTGAAAAGCAATAAAAATGACACCGATAAAGGCCGTTCTTCCCTAAACCTTCAACCAACACCAAATGAAAGGTGAATCCAAAGGGAGATTTAGGCACATTCAAACATTCTCATCCAACATCCAAATGAAGCACACCTGTTGAAAGTACTACAGGTAGAGAATTTGCCAATGACATGGAGTTCCCAAGCGCAAGGGGTTGGCTTCCAAACTGGATGCTTTTTGCCTCATGTAAGTATGTATATAACCACAACATTCTCCATCCATAATACCCCTCACCTCTATCTTACATAGATACATAGATAGTTGAATACCTTCTCTTCTCTCTCTCTCTCCAACCTGCTTTTACTACTACATGGAGTTAGTGGGTTCGCAGATGGTTTTTCAGAGACTTTTATATTATATACCTACCATTATAGAAAAAAAGCACTGGCTAACAACCACAGCAACGCATCAGACCATATAGGATACGTTCCAAAAGGGAATATATACATACTCACATACTTTTGCCTTTTCACTAGTATTTCTCCCAGCCTTTATAACCAAAGGGAATTGCCCAGAATAATCTCTTCACTTAAAGTAACACTATGTAAAACCATACACTTTTATCTTCTTCTACTTTACTCTCCACTGAACAGCACTAGTATATGTGTGGGTATGTATTCTCAGGTGAGAATCTCTCTCTCACACATTGTCTCTCGTTCTCGCACTGTCTCCCTCTCTCTTTCACTGCCTCTCTCTCTCTCTCTCTCTCTCTCTGGTTCTCCCTCTCACTGTCTTTCGTTTCGTGTTCTCTCTCTCTCTCCTTTTTGTTTCCTTTCCATAGTTATACATACTTGCACAGTGCATTCAGCCATACATCATCATACATGCACCCAGTTAAAGTCACTCCACTGTAATTGTCGGAGAGTGGTGAGAAAGATTCACAATATTAAGGTGAGAGTTGCGGAAAGCTGAGCCATCCTATACAAAAGTATCTCTTATTATTACATAATATTCATAATGGCACCGAAAGAGCTAGTTGGTAGCATTCTTATAAACTATAGGTTGCTCCTTTCCTTTGCCTCTCTCTCTCTCTCCTTGTTCTTTCCCTCTCTTTCCTTTTTCTCTCTCCTTTCCCTTCTCTCTCTCTCTCTCTCTCTCTCTCTTTCTGTTTTCTTCTCTCTATTCCCTTTTTATTTCCTTTCCTTTGCCACGCTCTGCCTTTCACACTTAATCTCTCTATTTTTTTCGGGGTATATTTTCTTTTCCTCACTGACTCTTCTAAGTCACCGTGATTTAGCTAATCTTCATTTTCTTTCCAGTTTTTCTCTGTATTTCTACAATCCTTTCATATCCACCACAATTTCTTGCATATTTTCTTTCTCGCCTCGGCTTTGTATGATGCCTCGGTTAGGTCCTTGTCTCTTTTCCTTATTCTATATCTTCTAATGTTCTCTTGCTTTCTCTCTCTCTCTCTCTCTTTACTGGGCCCCTATTTCGGTATTTCTCTTTGTTTTATCTCTCTTTACTGGACTGTTACTTCGGGTTTTCCATTTTTTTTATCGCTCTTCATTCTTCTCCCGTGCTTTCTGATGGTTCTTAATTCTTAATCTTGTATGCTTTCTTTCTTCTAGCTTATCCTCTTGTCTCGTCTTCCTCCTTTATTCCTTCTAACCACTTTTTCTATCACATTTTCCTTTATCCTCTCTCGTCTTCTTTATCATCTTTTTCTCTGGTCTTCTTTATCGTCTCTTTCTCTCGTCACCTTTCATCCTCTATTTCTCTTCTTATGAACTCACACAGTCTCGCTTCTCCTTTATCCTCTCTGTATCCGTCTCGCATCTTCCTGTATTTCTGTGTCTCTATTATTACTTCATCATTTAATATTTTTCTTCCCATGTATTAAAATTTCTTCTCTTCCCGCATCCTCTCCTAACACTTCTATTTATTTCGCTGTCCCTCCAACTCTCGTCTTGTACTCTGGTTTCTCACTTTTTCTTCTGCTAACGAGTCACAGACTTCAAATTAAAGTACATCCTTCCTACAAAAGTGACTGTAATCAATGGAGGAAATCATTTACAATTACATACACGAGTCTCTGTAGTCGTGCAAGTTAGCATTTTTGAGGGAGGATGTACATTAGTGTTTTTTTAAGGTTCAGGGAAACAAGTAAAAAAAAGAGTACATAATATAAAAGAATCTGTGAAACTTTTTGTCCATAAAATTCTCTATTTTTCAACTTGACGTTACAATGTAACGAGTGCACATGCAGGAGGAAGAAAGTCATCCCTTGTCCATGGATGCTGCAAAAATTCTCTTCATTCTATACATATAAAAAGGTGTACCTACCGGAGGAACTTGAACAAATTTGTCTGTTATGAAAAGTTTAAACAGTTGCACCTGACGCAAAGCGTAGACGTAATATAACATAAATTTCCTTTGACTCTAATAATCTCGGGAAAAGACTGTTCCTTCTATATGGCAGAGCCATTTAAATGTAATTTAGTGGGATGTTTTTGTAATGTGCATACTTTTTGGCTTCTTGTACACACCACATATTAATACGTATATACGCTGGCATGTTCCATGCATCCACCATTGTTCTCACTGATGCAAAGGATCTTCGCGCTACCTACAATTATCTATTTACCAGCATTTGCTCCGTGTGTGTATTCATACATATGCAGAGAGTTATCCATGTATTTATAATGAATATGTGAGCGTAAAACCCTGTCGTGTTCATCCGCTTCCCATTGTTAATAAGTCTATATATACATATGTGAAGAGAAAAGTGCTGTATTTTTCTACCGAGTTAAATACGGTGTCAGTCCAGGTATTACGCTCATGCTTTGCAGTGGTGAAAATGTGGTTGCGTGCGTCTAGGCACAAAACTACACGAGTAGGAGTCAAAGGCGTATAAATCACTTCACTTTTATGTAGTAAGAAACATGGATGACTTATTACTCTCTCTCTCTCTCTGTTTCTCCCTCTGCTTCTCTCTCTCTCTTTCTCCCTCTGTCTCTGCCTCTTTCTGTCTCTCGGGTTTCTCTGTCTGTCTCTCTCTTCTCTCTCCTTGTTTCTACTCTTATTCGTCGCCTGTATCATAGAAAATCCTCCCTTTTGAGAACCCCCTTCCAGTAAGTAATTACAGGTCCTTGAGAGAACTAATGAAGGGAGCTAAATGAAGAGGTCATTGACAATGTAATTCTAAACTACAATTCCCAATATCCAAACTTTTAATGTCAAATTAGTTAAGGCAGTGTCTCAAAAACAATAATAAGATCCCCCCAACAAGTACTACGGTTATGAAAATTTGAGCTCTCGCCCAAACCCTTCGACCAGTGTTTTCACGAGCCACTGTAATATTGTAATCTATAAGCACTGTTAATAAGGAATTTTTGCCCAGTAGCAAGAGACCGGGGTAATTGAGTTATTCATTGGAGAAAAAGGGACCCAATGTGCTAATGTATTATGGGGAGCCCTGGGATTTTCTCTGGGTTAATTAGAGAAGTACTAAGAGAAGGGATTAATGTTGCCCGTTATCTAGGCGGGGACATACAATTGCATTTGTATGTAAACACCAACGTTATGGACTCTTTTTTGCCTTACATTCCCATACCAAAGGGGGGAAAGGAGCTCCTCTTACACAGGTACTCTCAATACTAAAAGGGCAATGGGACATTCCTTGTTTCTCAGCACCACAAAAAATCAGTGGCTACTGGCTGCCAACAATTGCTTTGCTGTAGTAACTTTCTTTCCCTCTCTCTCTCTCTCTCTCTCTTTCTTTCTTTCTTTCTTTCATTCTTCCCATGCATGGAACGAAAAATTAAAAGCAAGAAAAACAGTAAGTAAAAGAACTTACGGCTTTAAGCAAAAGCATAACTAAATATGCTAGTCTTTGACATACACACTGCACACCACAATGGTGAAGTCATCGGCACCCAAGCATAAACTCCTAAGAGGATCCTTAAAAAAACTCCTCTAAATAAACCAGAGAGAAGACATCTCTCTCTCCCCCACTCATTCTCACTCTCTTTCTCCCTTGTTTTGTTAAGATAGAATTTCCCATCGTTTATGACAAAACTCCTGCCACATAAGATGATTTTATATCAACCAAACTACAACATTTTGTACGTGCAGACTTTTTTAAAATCATGACAACGTTCACACGCCCTTCTCCATTTTCTATACGTATTTTAGAGGACATAACTGCGAAAAAGTTGCACTGTATATATACTTTGTATTTCTAACTCTAAGAACCCGATATTGTATCATTCTTCCCCTTTTTTACCACACAAGTCTCAGGGTCTCACAAAGTATTGTATTCCTTCTGCATCACATTCAAAAATCCCTTTGGATTTGGGCTCATCTATGCCACACGGTGCTCTTACCACCCGATTGATTTACACATTTGAACATTTCATATACCACCGTATAATTATTACTGTTTTTGGGACATTTCGGCAAACCATACAAAAGTCTGTATGAATTACTGGTGTCAGTTTTCCCTAAGAGCTACCGCGGATCTCTTTAGGTGGTACAGGAGCTTCCATTGATTTACATGTGAATGCATAGGTATACGTATGCGGATTTTGAGTGCGTGAGCAAGAGAAGGAAAGATGGAGATGAAACCCTTTTCCTCCTGACTCACAAGAAAAAATACAATGGGGTATAAATGTTACAGGTTTGTAATTACTCCCAACGGAAAGACCAGTAAAAATTCACAGCATTCATAATTTTAATGACCCAAATACCTTTTTTATAGCCTTAATTCCTGTGAGCATATCGCGTGAAATGTTTGAAAGAGGCTAAAGGGTAATATATGGGGGAATATATTGGGGACATAAAATCATCAGAGAGAACAAAAGTCATATTATTATTAGGGAAAAGCCAGGATTGACGCTCACAGCTCAACTCCATACTGTTACCATCATCTTTTCCCGTGGTGTTATCCACTATATTAAGGATGTAATTTTTAACGATTCTATAATTACTTGACTATGTACATATAACCTGCCATATCATGCATTGTACAGTTAGCTCTCGTTACCTCCTTTGCGTAAATGTCAGCATGGTTTAATCTTCAGCCATATCCTTCAATAACAATACGTGTGGATATAACTCAAATGTCTTCACTTTTACTTTCATCTTTTCTTCTTTATTATTTGTATGTTAGAGCTGATGCACACACGGGATAAGCAAAAAAATCAGCTGGTCAAAGACATCCGCGTATACCTATTATATACCGTATATGTATATACCTGCATTCAAGCAATATACTTTTTATTGCATGTTTTTGAATCCTGGAAATCCTTCATTAATATTACGAATAATTTTTTTTAAATGTTCTAAGAGCTATTTATTCATACTTTTATACAATGTGAATCAGCCTTGGAAAGTTCATGGCTAAAAGAGAGCATTAATTGGACTGGAAGCTGTCTTTGAAAAAAATCAGCATTACTGTAATTGGAAACTTACCGATAAGTTTGAAAAGCGAACGACGTCACCAAATGTTTAGTCTTATCCTTTCATTATTTTGTACTCTTTGGCACGGTATTTGTAATATTTTAGGGATGTCAAAAGAATATCCAAGTCTGTATTTTGAATGGGATTTTACTGTACAAAAATGTTCAATCGTCTAAAAAGTAATTTCCGGAAATCTATGCGTACGTACCTATAAGTATTACTTATATTTCCCTAAACTGGATGAAGTAACCGTCAACTTATCTTCCTTGTGTCATCCCCAGTCATTACTATCTTGAGTGTAAAGGTAATTAAAGGGCAGTTACTGATTATTGGCTGTCCAAAAAAATAGTGATTATATGTGTCCAGTGAAAATCCCTAATCCACCAGAAGACTAACGTTCAAGTCACTTTTGTCGGATAGTGTTATCCCTGATATGGAATGGTTTGGACGCCAGGAAGAATAATAATAACCAGCAACCAGATTATTCCCGGACAGTAACTCGTACACGTAACCCGGATAACGTCCAAATTGATTTGTTAACAGAAGGGACAGTTATGTATTATTAACACCACCAAATCAGAAGATAGGTATATGTAGGCGAACAAAGGAAAAACGTTGCTTTATCTGTACTGGTATATTTTTAGGGCAGAAGGAAATTATTTCACATGATTTGACATGGTCGTGTGCACTGTCTTTTATGTAGTTCAAAACATGACAAGAGACTGTATGAAGGATTTCCAAAAGATTATCCCCTAACACCAAAAAAAGAACAGGGAGAAGCTTTACAGTATTAAATAAATGGATAATATAACTACTGGTAATGCTACCCAGCTTTTTTTTTTTGAGAGTATACGAGATGACATGCATAAAAACCATATATAATTTTTGCAGTCTTTATTTACATTTTTGTTTCACACAACTGCATTCCTTACAACCACTAATAAAAATCCCTACATGTATTTTTTCACGAATGAGTTTGAGCTGTTAAATAGTAAACAATACTAAATAATGTCTCCCTTCCAGCTATACTCAAAAACTCAGCCCAAATCTACTGTTCACCATTGTTTTCTGATTTTAATAACCTGTGAGAATTAGTTCGTGTCACTTTCATACTACAGCTTGAATGATTTGCATTTTTTAACGATTTTATATACATAATTCATCCATATCGTCTTGTAGGAAATTGAGTTTACAATATAATAGGAGATTGTTTTTTATCCAATACTCGTAACTCACTAACCCATTGTCATTTCGTAGTAGCTTTATTCTGCTTAGCCTCACACATTTATTTTTACGAAATTCGTTATTTTAGTAGATTCAAATTCATCCCCTCTTCAATTATTCCAGAAAAAAACAAATTCAGTACGCACTATAAGACATTCACAATGGTTTTTTCTTGAAAAGACTTACGTGGCTTTTACAATTTAAAAAAAAAAGGTTTTCCAGGCTAAGAAAAAATTGCATGGGTGTCAGTAAGCATTTTCATTCGAAGGGGATGCATTTTTCTATTCAGTATAATAAGAGAAAAAAATTCTGTTGGCCGAGACAGTTTCTTTTTTCCTGGAGACATTTACGGACATTTGGGATTAAGTAAGCGTGACAGAAGTGTAGTCAACGAAGGAAATCCGTGGCTATGGTTTCTAACAGTGATGCTACTGCAACTGAGGTCTCTATTGTCCTTTTAAAGCACTGGATTCGAATATTATGGAGCTTTATGTTATGTATTTAAAAAGGTCATTATTTATTTTAATGACATTCTCAACTGGAACTGGCACCAACAGCACCAATATTATAAATATCCTTCTTCCTTTTAGAAAGACAATTGTTTTTCTAAACTACGGATTATGGTATACAAAAAGACGCTTCACCTGCAAAGCGGGCTAGATTCTGTATGGTAGAATCTATAATGAATATATTCTAGCTGACTAAACTCTTAACATGAAATAATAGCAGATCACTTCCCTAAACAAATATACCCTCAAAGTAGTACAAATATACAAAACAATAAATATAACCTACCCACATTAGCACAAGGGTCCCACTAAAACAATAGTGTTATTTCCATTTTAATTTTAAAATTAAAAAAAAAAAAAGAGCATACAACTGCAAACTTTAAATACGTCCATAAAGTCAAGGGGCAAGCGTGTACAAGGGGGCGAGCTTATGCAAAGTCCGGTAAATTTTTTGTTTGCCCCATGAAATGATCGACTAAATCCCAGTCAAAATGTCAAGGAACTATACAAAAAAGGAATTAAAAATAAATCAATTTAAAATATTAATAAAATGAACAAAAAATGCTTCCCAGTTACAGAATAGGAAGTTAATTTAAGATTCACTACGAATTGTTGAAGAAGATGTAACGATGGGCATTTACTTTTTACCTGAGCTATTTTAATCAACTGCAAATCAAGTTTTCGATGACCGTGCCAAAGACCCTTTTGGAATTCACATTTTTTTAATTGTATTCCTTCCACAAAAACCCTCATAGTTATTGACGTAGACAATCTAAGTTTGACTTTGAAGAGGTCTAAGGTTTGTTTCAAAATATACCCATTAAAATCAGATGATGTGAATTAACTTCTAACAAAAGCTTTTCCTACCACAATCTCAGTTTTGCTGGTGAAAGGCCCACGTCATCCGTAAATGTTACTACAAGGAACCAGTGTGAAAACGGATTTATAAAGCAATTTAAACAAAATAAGTGAAATACCAAGGTTGGACGTCAACAATGACTTGGATTGGCAATAAAATTATGCACGACCAAGCAATTGAAAGCAAAATTTTCAAAAAACTGGATGAGATGAGTTCTTGGGATTCGTCCGAAAGTAATCCTTTCGGAATATATTGAATTGAATTGAATTGAACGGAACGTATTGTTAAACAATATGTTCAAACTCACAAATTGACAATTCCGATGCCAGATCCATCTTTTGACTAGGAAAAGCACCAAGGAAGAGGCTGGGACGATATATTCCGATGATTTTTTTACTTGTAAAATACATACAAAATGCACTGCCACTGACGAGATGAGATATATATAAGCACAAGGCCGCGCGCATTTGCAGAGGATATATATACAGTATACGGGGTCTATACTCAAATCTATTGTCAAAAAGCCGAAGAGAGCTTTTTATAATCCAGTGTGTCGTCCAAAAGCATTTGTAAAAGGAAGGAAAATAAAGATTTGTTTTCGCGCAATTTAAAAAAAGTTAAAAGTGTTTGGAGAAACAGTAGCCGCCTAATAGTACTTGCGTGCGTGTATAAGTGGCGTCTGGGGAAATTTTTGGGAAGGTGTGTAAAGTTAATTGAAGATGTCATCGCCAAGGCAGACACGAGCTTCCAAACAAAATCCTCCAAGTAAAGGCTCAAGGAAGTCCGTGTCGGGATCGGGGACAAGTAAAGGATCAGGAGGAAGTCATCCCCACAGGGGAAAGGAGACGCCGGAATCGATTGGAAGAAAAAGTTCATCCGGAGAGAAATCCACTCCATCCTCCAGTAATAACGGGAAAGACTCAGATAATAATGATTGTGGAGGGATGTTTGGACACGACGATAGTAGGAAACACGGTAGTAGTAGTAGTGGGAAGACACGGAAATCAAAATTATCCACCTCATCATCATCAACCCCAAGGTCTTCGGGTCACAGAGGGGAAGGGAGTGAAAAGGATTCCGTAGAAGGGTCCTCCTCATCATCCCCCCGAAAAGGTTTCTTTGACAGATCAAGTACTCGGGGAATTAGTCCTGGTAGTCATCATAAAGATGACAGTAACGGAGAAAAGGAGGAGGGGAGGTCATCCAAAGGATCGAGGAAATCAAGTAAATCTTCAAAACAATCCCGTGGTAGAGGAGATACGGACAGTGGGAAGGAGACTCCGGATATTACAGGCAAAGAGGATTCTTTGGATTCATCAGCCAAAGCTTTGGCCGAGGCGACGGCGAGGGAATTGGCGGAGGAAACCTCCTCCAAAACCTCTGGGAAAAGATCGTCCCCTTCCGATTTGGATAGCTTCAAAGATGAGAGCAATGATTCCTTCTCTTGCCAAGATGATCAGAGGAAACAGAGGACGAGGAAATCAAGATTTTCAAAACAGCACAAGATTAAGGAGTCAGATGAAGCAGCTGTTAAAAGGGCCTTGATGGAAAAACTTAGCCCACCGGATATTCCGGTAGTAAAGGAAATTTACAATAATGGCACCATTATCTGGAATGAAGAGACGGAGGCCATACTCTTTCAAAATGTTCTTAGACTCAAACCTGTTGGTAAGTCATCATTTATATACGTTTAGTGTTGTTTGACACAAGCAAAATTTTGAGTTGATGGACTTTCAGATGTTATGATCTTGTTATGGTTTTTAGTTTAAACTTTTCAAACTGATTTCGACAGGTCCCATGAAACATTGGAAGATGCTACTTATCCGAAAGCGTGTCAGTGCCGCACTGCATTATCCCGTTTCTTCGGATGCTATTTGGAATCATTTGGGAACATTGTTTGACATGAAGTCCTTGGTAAGGGTTCGTGTTGTGCTATTTGTTGTTATGCAGTTATTACATCAGGCTTATGATTTGTTCTTGAATCTTGAAAGACGACATTTGGATAGTTTCTCTTACGCATTGCCTTCCGTACAAGTCCTACATTAACTTACTTGATTGTTTCAACAGGATGAAGAAGAGTCAGAGACATCGCACGCAGTGGAAGTATTTAGCCTCCCGAAAAGTTTTCAGAGTTTAAAGAAAATTAAGTTAAGTGATAGCTGATTTTTTAAGCTCAATAAAAAGAGCAAAGAATGAATCGCGTCAAATGTCACCAAAACAATATTATATCCATCGATAAGTTAGCGATTCTATGTTTATTTCTGCATAGTAGTTATAAATAAGCGTACAAAAACAAAGTTTGTAAGTATGTTTGTATGTGTATATTTTTTATCTTGATTCAACTTTTATGTAAACCAAGTGTCTGGAATTATAACACTTATACGGAATTCGAAGATCTCACTCCGGAAAATCACCCTTCATTTTTTAACATATCCACATAAACTTTATTTTTTTTATTTTCATATATATGTAGAATGTATTCGACTAATAGGCAGGTGTAACCCCAAGTTTCTACAATGGAATTCTAACAGAAAAGTTATTGATGTGATTTAAATACATGATTATATACTGTGTTGGAATTTCATGAACTAAAAACTAGAAACAAGTATTTTCGAAGCTGTACGTAGTATCTGTATCTAAACATGTACAGAAATGAAATACGTTAAAGCAATGCATATAACGTGAATATTTTATAACATAATCTTGAAAATGTGTGTAACTGTAAATTAAAACTGAGTACAGGTTTCTGCTTTCCAGGTCAGTCACCAATAGAATGTCACAGTTTGTACAACACAAGTCCATAAATTTTAACTACTGCGTAAATAACAACATTTACATAAATACTCTTGACACTGCACAGGTCAGCCAGGCAATGGATTTTGACATCGTTAAAGAGCTCTCGATAACAGTTACAACTTGTATTTCTCTAAGTTTATGTTATTCGTATAAAGAACGCTAATGGGGTTATTTAGATTTGTAGTCCGCATGATTCCCAAAAAATGATGTTTTTGTGATGGGAAAACATATCAGAAGAACGGTCCAGTATTTTTACTCTGCCCAATTTGTGAAGGAAAAGGTGTCGATGTAGTACCAGCTTGTCCTAAAAACGATTGAAGTCCAGTTTGTCCACCCTGTGGGAAATTTCCTAGTACGTTATTGCCTGTGTTTTGCAGCGTGTTTCCGCCTATGTTATTAAACGACAAATTCATGCCGTGCATTTGTTGTTGAAGCTACAAGAAAGAAAATACCCGATTAATTCAAAGCAAAACCATTTTTGTAATTGTATAAAAATACCAGTATTGTGTTGGAAGTTTAACATACCTGAGCAACATCAGGCTGTAAATTAAAAAGGCTATTGATTCCTGTATCTTTCATACCAGTCTGCAATGCATTACTATTCGGATTTCCATAGGGACTTACACCTCCTTGACCTTGTCCTTGATTCACAAAATTCGGATTAAACTGTGGTGATGGTGTAAACTGGGGGAATGGATTGCCTCCTAAAGATCCAACGTTTTTTGGAGCATTTGGATTTGAAAACATAGGTGGCGAAGCAAATGGGTTGACTGTACCCCCTCCGGAACTTTGACCGTAGAGTGATAAAATCGACTCCTTGGTTAATTTTTTGCTGTCGCTGTTGGTATCTGCAGCGGTGAAAATACCGCCCAAGTCATTACTAGCAGAATTCGCTGAGTGCGCAGATTTTGCAGGGCTTGCGAAAGGATCAGAACCAATTTCCAAGTTCAAATCTTCGTTTGTCATCAAGCCGAGCAAATCATCAGATGGATTTTTAGTTTTACCATTTAATTCTGTAGGGGATGTTGTAGTCGTTACTCCTGAGGTTGCAGTTGATTGAGCAGAAGTCGTCGTTGCGGGTGACTGGATTTGTTTAGACGCTACTGAACTCGCAGAGGAATTTGAAGGCTTAGGCTTCGGAATAGCAGTAGGTAAATTACCAATTTCAGAACCAATTTGTTTCTTAGCTTCTTTTTTCTTACGAAGACTATCTTCAATTTCTGTATCCCAGTTCACTTTAGCAATAGTTGGTGGAACCCACTCTTGAGCTATATACTTTTTATGTTCGTACTTGGCTCGGATAAAATTTTCAAGCGCTACATCTGTTTGTGGTCTTCGAAAACTATCTGGCATGTTTGCCTCATACACAGCCCTTGCCCGGCTGTTTCCCATGTGTTGCATGGTCTGTTTTAGAAACAAAATAAAATCAACATTTTAATGATTTTTACGCTATCGAATTTCAAAAATATTGGATCTACAGCAGAGGTACAGGAAATTATTTTCGTTGTAATGGGTAAGATGGAAAGAAGATGTAATTCTCTTTGGCATAGCAAGTATGTCAGTATCTAAAGTAGATATATCAATGGTAATTATCTAATTATCATATAATATTAATAGCATAAACTCACAACAACTTGCTCAGGTGTCCACGTATCTAAATTCACGCTTTTAACTCTTGATATGTGTACTCCTAGATTACGATGAATGCCTGCACAACGAATACACAAAAATATTCCCAAATTCCAGGAGGCCCATCTTGGTCCTAAAAACCGAAATGCAAAGGTCATGATTAGTTTCTCACGTAGCTAATATATTTAAATAAGTTCATCCGGGAAACCATATTCATCATCGCATGTGACATAATGTCTTAAAAGTGTACCTTTGGCATCACAGTCGACACAGTACTTGTTGTCTTCATCACGAAGCATTTCGTTCAGTAAACTCTGACATTTTTCCTGAATAAGTTTCAACTTCTCCTTTTCCAGTTTTGAAGTGCTCGAACTCATTTTTTGGCTAGTTTCCGTAATTCCACGCTACACATTAATGCCCTCACCACTTTTTTCCACAGATTACGCAAATCACTGATCCTTGTTCACAGGTAGTAAGAACCACAAGCCGAGTACTGTATTAATCCTGAAATATTTAAAAGGAAAGAAGAATCAAAATACAAGTCTGTGTAACTAGGCTGCACAAATTTTTTCCGGGAATTGTCACAATATAAGTTGTTATATCACAATGTAACTGGTTGTGAATCTCTGCAATCATGTATAACTAGTGCTGACAATAATTATCCACGAATAAATACGGACATTTTATTAGGCTTTCAATTTATTACGTTTAAACCCCATCTGATAAAAACAAATCTCTGATACTTGCTTTCGACTGTTCTGGTTAAGTAGATACATAGATAGCTACTAGCAACGCAAATACACACGCGAAAACTCTGCGGCTACAGCAATTGCTACTTTTCACAAACATGGTATACATTTCTAAACAGCAGTTTCGATCAGGTACAAGCCCGTCATTTTGCATGAGCACTGCACATTCCTTGTGAACTGGACTCTTAACTGCACATAATGTAGAAGCCATTCAAAAATATGACTTCCTGTGAATCCTCAGTTGAAGTCGATAGTTTACATTTTATATACACATGCCATACTCCAACAGCTTAAAAATAGAAATTTTCTTTCAGGCCAACATCTTCAATCCTCACCTTTTGAGATACGGAGATACAGTTTACGAACGTGTGAACACTAAGTGAACCATATAGTCTTAGAAAACGTCAATACAAAATTGAACACGACGTGCTTCTACTCAACGCAAGCACTTATCAATACACAACTTGCACATGAAATTCATTAGATTTGCCAGCAGCGCAAACGCTAGGAAACGTGACAATGCGTCCATAACCTTCGTTTGGTTAAGGAGAACCTGTGAAAAACTTGATATTAAGCTACAGAATTCATTAAGTCCAGTTCGACTAACTATTAATAAGTACAATAATAATTACTGGCGCATGACCCTGCAAGCGTACGACTAATCACTAATCATTGCTAGTAAAAGTTAACATAATAAAAACGCCTCTATGCTTTTCGGCACTTTATTTCTACTAACAATAAAATCATTGCAATTTCGTGGGAAGGATTCCTAATCCTGGATTAGCTATAGGAATGCATGTGTCTGTGTCCTAACTTCTAAGCTCATATTGCTCACTCCCCACAAGCTCATACGTTTGTATCTTTGTATACATTTAAACCCCAGACCACATATCAAATTCAAGGGGAGTTGTAACTTCTGAAGCCTAGCCACAAAGTTTACGGCTAATACAAATGATCATTAACACGAATTACTACAAACATAATAATTATAAAAAACCGACTACCGCATATATTAATTGAATCCTCATTCCACACCCCAAAATATTTTGATTAAGCGAAAACAAATGCTTATGACAAACAAATTCATCCAAATAGTTTCTCTAGACTGAATTCTCTTTAAAAACTTTCCGCATTGGAATGAGAGCGACTGATGTTTTAATCTTCCGTACGTGGTATCCTTAATTACATATTAAGGAAATAATTGTTGCAGTGATATTTGCAACAATTATTAGCGCAACGAAAGCAAATTCAATCATTTTAAATGCTTTCACTTCTATAGCTCCCAATACTTGTAATCGACCTATCCACCAAATCTCGTTGTAAACTCCAACAAAATTTACGCCTACGGTTTAAACATTCATTAAAACAAAACCGTCACTTTTTTCGACACAATAATTCATTGTTCTACAATGACAAAACGTACTCCTACTCCAGGCGTGTGAATATAAAAGCATACGGAGCTAATCCATTCGTCTTTTTAAACTCAGTTTTCCCCGTAGTTTATTTCCAATAGCGTTGTTTCCCGACAATAGTAGTCTGAAATAATTCTGTTCTCTAGGGATAAACCTTCCACCAATGATACTAAAATATGCAAATCCTTACCCACACACCGAAATAATTCTCTCTCCAAAGTCCTTTAACACCACGCCGTATCTCCACCACAATTAAGGCGAATTGCACCAACCCATACAATGACTAACAACTTCCACAAACACTGAACTGGAGCCAATCCGTTTCCAACACCAGACTTTTACGAATCCTCCTTAGAAGTACCTCCTAAACTCCTAACACAACATAACATACCGAAAAACCACTGTTTAATTTCAAAATATTCAGCACCATTCTTCAAAAACATACATATACCTCTGACTAACAAAAACAGACTCCAGCTGTAACTACACCATCAGCAGACAGCCATCAAATGGGAATTAGGGAAATTCGTTTCCGACGAAAATATTCAACAGCAAATTCAGTACACATACCACCACTCAATAAACTTACATTTAAAATAAGTATACACTACCATACATAACACCCAGTACTTACCTCGAACACCCAAACATTATTAAAAAATAATGATGTAAAAAATTCAGACAATCCCAGAACGTTACTGCACCACTGAAAGTTAATTGCAAAATGTGGTGTATTGACACGCACATCTACTCTCTTCTATACTACCTTCATTTCATTATATCATTCATAAAATTCGTTTGTTTAAATATTGCATTTCAAATCTGTCTATATGAAGAACTAAAGCTGAAGATATATCTGTATTTAAATATAGATGTCCCCATTCAGACTTTTTATGTGAAGAATAATGATAATGTCCGTACAATTACTTATATATTTATCTCCAAAGCTCTTACCCTGAGTAAAAACTCGCCTCATTATCCCTTCATTAAAAAAACGAATAATATGTTACACATGTAGGAGAAAAACAGAATTTAACTCGTCAAGAACTGCATCCCGTTTCACCAGCACTAATTACAGAAACACGAACAAGTTAAAAGCACTATATACATAAATCGTCCAAAGAAAAAAAAATCATGCACACGCCTTAAAATCCTACAAATTTTAATCCAAAAATCTTACCTTATTCTATATAAGTGCATGGAGTCGATTCAGAAAAGCACACAACCATAAACCCGTGAACACACATGTAAGTACTTTCTACTTTGGAAAAAGGTCATTGAATTCTTGTATTTTTTTATCAAATAAATTTACAAGGTATGTCTTATTAGACTTGGTTTAACAAGGTACTTATGGCAGTTTTACACCAGTTAAGTCACAATTTGTTAGAAATCACTGGATAACAATTCTATATATGTTAATAATTTTTGGAGGAAAAAATAAAAGAAACAAAGGAAAAAACAAGTATTTCAATACTTAAAACCCCTATTTTGCAACTTTTTGATTCAAAAAATGGAAATTTTGTTTAAATTCCACCTGGCTGACTTGATTTTTTTAAATGAATTTTCCAGCTTTATGATTTTCGGCTGGTTCCACTTCTTCTATCAAGTGGTCTATATGCTATCGTGTATATTTGGTCCCTTTAGATACAATCATGAGTCGAGAAGGGGAAAGGGAGAAATGAAAAAGGATGTATAAATAAAGGGAAAAGAGAAAGGAAAGTAGAAAAGAGGGGAAAAGGAGAGAAAAGGAGACTGAGAAGCATAAATTGACAGCCGGCAAGTATTTCCTCCCATCTACTGGCCCTTTTCTGGCACTCCATCCTCCCTTCCCCTTCTTGTCTCTCTTGTTGATTTCTCTCTTTGTCAGCCCTTTGTCATTCACAAAAACTCTCGCAGAAATGTATGAAAAAAAGGCTATACTTTTCCCCTTTTCATTCAAAATACAGGATGTTCCCTATGATCACGGTAGGGTCAGACAACAATATGTAGACAGTTCAGTACCATTTTTGTACCTCTTTTAGTTCACTATACATCGCAATGATTGGGTGAAGCCAATTTATCCTTTTCAAAGCTAAAATATTGATTTTCCAGAAATCATTTATGCTTTTTATCAAATAATTATGTCTTTTCAAATCGAAATTATGTCCTTTAATCTATCAATTTAGGCTAGTTTTTGGTAGGTTATTACACACGTGATTTTGACCTAAAAATCAACTAATTACAGTAATTTCGTGTATTTTCTTGCACAAAATTAAACTTTTGTACAGAATTTGATGAAAATTTGTCATTTTAAACCCAATTTTTCGAGGTTATACCTTTTATACTTGATTTCTTCGAATTATGCTCTATTTTTGTATCTTAACGTGTGTACACCTAACTTAAAATGACATAAAATGGTCTAAAACGGAAGTTTTTCTGATTCTGTTTTTTAAGCTTTTGGTTTGCCCTAGGTCAATGATATTTTTGAACAAAATTCTGTGCAATGATGCAGAAATCTAAGGTTTCGATTAGTGACCTCTTAAAATACGCTTGCTAAACCAAAATTATAGTTTTACGTTCGATTACCTAAACATTTACTGTAGGTATTCATCGAAAGAATGAACATAACAACTAGCCCTGATGTATTATTTTACCTCAGCTAGGTATCGAACTGCTGAATCTGAATCGATCTAGGATTCGATTACATAGCTTACACATAGCTAACAAAACCTACACTATACGCTATAAGTACTGGATAATACAAAATGGTAAATAAACTCATTAATAAAATATAATGTATTACAACCACTTACTGTAGGATCAAAATTCTGTAATATCTAGAAGTTAGAGCAATCTGGTACTAGCTAATTTTTAAAAAAATTCTAGCTTTTATTCTTATTAAAATTACTTACTCTTGTTAATCGTATTCTTTACTTACTCCTGTAAAAATACGCCCATTATTACAAATTTTGGTCTTTAGCTCTATTTAATTTTCCAGTACCTTCAATGGTAAAGTCGTGTTTCTGTCGAAAGCGTAGCTTTTCAAACACATTTTTGAACTGTGTACAAGGGATGATCGAAATGTTAAGATCAATTATTATTATTAATACATGGCATTACTTTCAAAAGTGAAAATGCAAGGAATACATATGTTAAAAGTAATGGGAACGTTCAAAAAACGTCCGCTAAAACGTTTTTCTGGTAGCGTTGGGGGAAGAATGTCATTAAGATTGTGTGACGTTTCATTTGTGGCCATCCTGTAGACGTCGGGAAAAGTGAGGGGTTTTCTCATTAATGTCTTTTCTGTCCCCTTTGATTTCTATGTCAAATACATATATGTAGAAAGTTTTCCCCTGAATAAAAATGCATGCGGACTAGCAATAAGCTCATTTTGTATTTTTCCCCCGCTTTGCTTTTATATAGTACGGTTGTCGACTTTTATACATAAAAAAAATAAAGCTTTCGCATTTTATGTATACGTATATATATATACGCACAAAGTCAATATTGAACTATATATATACTATATCTATTAGAAAGTATATAGATATTCCCAATTTTTTTTTTTCGTGTTTTTGTTATTTCATGATTAAAACGCAGAGAAGTGAAGCATAAAGTTTCTGTCCCCCCATTTTTTTCACAATTTAATATTTTTCCAAAAAAGTGTTTGGTTTTATCATCCTGGGTCATTTCCGGTAAATTCGGGTGTCAATATTACCAATTTTCTCTGTGTGTACGATCGACGACTTTATTATTTTTTTTTTTTACCTTGGATTTTTTTTCTCGGGAGCCGTGAAATTTCATTGAATACCCGGAATCCCCACTTTGGACTTCTAGACGAGGAATTTTCGGGATTATAATTATTCCGAATCTCCGATTTTTGTGTGACAACCAACAATTCTGTATTGTTGTGTGAAACTCGGCGTTAATTTTTCTGGGTCAGTGATAATACGTGTGGAGTGATTGAGGAAAACAAAACGGCAGGTGAGTGAGTAATTTATTGTTTTTGTTTTTCAGAAACTATGTACGGAATAATTCTTACACTGTATTATATATTTTCTTTAGAATTAAGGGACCATTTTATTAGTTTGATGGAATTGTTTGGAATTGAATCGTTTTAATGGACAATTGTCATGCTGTTGAAGGTTGCGTTTGGAGAAAATCTTATTGTTTTAAAAGGGGAATAATTGGTAATTTTTTATACAGGTTTTCCATAATAGTTTTTAAGGGGATTTTATGTATGATTTTCGGGGGGGTCCAGATGTGTTTGTTTTGTGACTGCGGATGAGCGTGACGTTTTTTTTTTGGTTGGTTGGTTGGTTGGTGTAATAAAAAGGGAACATGCGGGTGTAAACGGAGCAGGAAGGTACTGCATGCGTCTTTATAGGATTGGAAAGGAACTTTTTGGTCATATATGTACGGCGGAGGTTCGTAGTTGGATGGAAGCCATTATTTCATTATCGGGGGACACGATACACATATTACTTCTCCGGTATATTCTCATTTTATGAGTTCAGTTGGAGGGTCTTTCTTTTTAATTCGCTTTATAAATGCCAACGTTTTGAATAAAATTACACAACTATAGTTTAATCTAGGTCAAAGGGTTGTTTTCTTAACGTGTGTTCAATTTTAAAAACCGTGATCAGTGGTCGACAGTATTGGTGGTGACTTTTGTTTACTGTTTTCATCCATGGTTTATGTAGCAATATAGGAAATCTGGGTGACTTTTTACTGTCACGTTGCTTGCTTGTTCATACATTAATTAGTACTACATAGTAACTGATAGTTAGGACGTACTAACGAAGTAATACGGATATCAACATCGCATCCTTTTCTTCCAGATTTGGTGAACTATTTTCCCGGGTTAATTGAAAGATTATGGGTATGAACATTTAAGTCTGGATATGTGTAGTTACGTTCATATAATTTGACGATTACGGCTGTCAGGACAGGAGTAATCGAGTAATGTAAAAAACGATTTAAGATTGTGCGGAAATATTACGGAAGACTGATTGATATTAATGTTCTGTATATGATATGCTGGTGGTTATATACATACTTGTGGTTAATCATGTGTGCTAATTTTTTTAATTTTTCATGGATATTTTCAGGCAGTATGGCAGATCAGCAGCAATTTTGTCTCAGATGGAATGACTTCCAGGTTTGAAAATTTTTGCGACGTAGTTTTATGTAGTTGAATATACATTTATATATACTCAATATTGTTGAGTCATATAAAGCTGAAGCGGTTTTTGATAGTCCATCATTAATGTTACTTGAGCCTCCAAAGCCGTTCTCCTTAATGGCTGAGCTGAAATTCATGTGCTTCAAATAATTATTCAATATTATGGTCGTAATTACTTGCTAATCCGGATTTTTTATTATTAGTCCAACATTGTTACGTGTTTTAAACATCTTCGCACCGAACGCAGTTTCACGGATGTGACATTGGCTTGTGATGGACAAACCTGCAAGGCTCACAAGATGGTCTTGTCAGCTTGCAGTCCGTACTTTAAGTCTCTGCTGGAGGTAATTGCTTCACGAAATGCAACATACATTACGATCAAGAAAATGAGTTCGGCATTGCCTGTAAATGAAATGCACACATTTGCTGGTAGCGATGGTTTTGATATTTTCAAATCTGGTGTATTTGCAGAATAATCCATGCAAGCACCCCATCATCATTCTCAAAGATGTACCCTTCAACCATCTCCAGTCAATTCTGGAGTTCATGTATGCTGGCGAAGTGAATGTTCCTCAAGATAATTTGCCAGCATTCTTGAAAACTGCGGAGCGTTTGAAAGTGAAAGGTCTCACTGAAGGTAAAACTTCAACCTCCAATCCAAATGGTATTTTTTGCACTTACTTTTTACATTCGTAGCGCTTTTTTTACAAAAACAATATGCCCATCGCGTGACTGTTCCGTTGCTGGTAATTTGTTATTTCTAATAGTTAGTCGTTTTATTTTCATGCAAAATTGCGAGCTTATTTTTTTACGATATGTTTTTTTATTTTGGAATGAAGTAAAGTTTGCGACTTTGCAGTTGGATCCGATATACCTAATAACAATAACCCATTCATTAACAAACTGTTTTTTATCTGACTGAGTGTAATAATATTCTTTATACTCTTTTTCTGCAGTGAAAAGGAACTAAATGATTCCTGCCCTTGCGGATTACAGTTACAGCTAAGTATGTATAACCAGATCTTAAGACTCCGGACAACTTTTTGTATATTCAGCAATCAATTCTAATTTAACGACTACGATGTCATTGTGCATAACTAACCATAGCTGTTGCTAAACAAAAATAACCTTTTTCTGTCAGCCACGAAACTTTATTGTATGCGTATACATGTAATGAGTAAAGAGTTACTTTTTTTTGAATATAACTTACGTGCAACAAATCATGTTACTGTTGGCATATGCATTTCTGTATTCGACTTGTACTTTGCGTAATAATATTGTTGTTGTATGTTTGGAGCAATGTAATTATAATTGTGTGCCGGGTATCATATTATTGTAATAAAAACTTTTCAAAATGTCAAGTTAATAACTGTAGCGCGTTGATGCAAGTATAATTTCTTTAGAGGTTGTAAGCACGTCTAACATTTCTTGTTTTGTCAAATGCATGGATTTCAACTGAATGTCCTTTTTAAAAATCACGTTTTCACCTCTTTTAATATAAATTATAATACCCGCAGTGATTGTATTTAATGATACACGAAATTACATAGACATTTAATAAGGAATTTACAAAATTTTTCATTATGATGGACTGGCATCCTTAACCAAATCCACGAATTCATTATATGACCGTTCTTTTCAGAAATTATTTAGAATTTACCATCCGGGTGCCGCTCTATGATCATTCCAACACCCTGAAATAAAACGAAACACTTCAGTTTCTAAGCCTTGCAAGTTTTCCCAGCATAATTATTAACCATCATACACAGCATGTTGTATAGGCGAGTAATTTAACTGTATGAGATATTACTATCAAAATGTCTATGCAACTCAGACAACTGACCCTGAACACTCAATATATATATTAATTTAGCACCAGGCAATCCGGTAATCTCAAGTTCATGAGATCCGCTTTCATTCACATGTACATTATTAGAACATGAAACAAAAGCCGGTGCATGTAGCTCGTAAAGTACATAAGTATAATAAATAATAAAATGGTAGAATACTACACGATTACTATTTACCTGGCCACCCGCAGCACAAGCGGCAATTACTGCAAATTGTTGGTCTTCCTTAATTAACCGATTGGCGCAATGTGCAATGAGACGGACGCCTGCAAAATTAAATTAAAGAAAAGACGGCCGTTAGATGCAAAAACATGACATTTTCAACTATAGGCTGCTTACCTGGCAGCATAATAAAGTTAGTTAAAAAGTGTACAAGCGGTACTGGCAGAAGTACTTACCAGTAGCGCCGAAAGGATGACCAATTGATAAAGAACCGCCCCAACTGTTAAGCTTATCAAGAGGCAACTGTCCGAATTTGCCACTTCTTTTCATATGAGTTTTGCAGAAATAATCGCTGTCCAACGCCTTCAAATTCGCTAATACTTGACCCTATGGCACGTAACGCGTTAATTAGAATGTAGTGAATATTGAATTTATTTAATCAATTCATGACTAAATTAAATAATTAAATACTTACTGCAAAAGCCTCGTGTATCTCCCAAACTCCTATGTCACTCATAGTTAACCCTGCTCGTTCTAGGAGCTGAGGAATAACATACGCTGGACTGCAGAATTAACAAAAAATGTCACAACACTTTCATCTCATCTGCAAGCTGAAGTATGATGTATCTTTCCTTTGCCCCCTACAATTTCTTTTCCAAAAACTCACCCGAGTAAAAGTTGATCTTTAGGATCTTGGGATACAAAGAGTGAGTCTCTTATATATGCCTTAGGCGTCAATCCCAACTCTTTAGCCTTTGCAGGGTGTGTTAACAATGCCGCAGAAGCTCCATCAGTCTGCAACCATTACAATTAGCACCATGTTAGTACATCCATTTATGTAACTAAATAAGTAAGAACAAAGTCCCTGCAATCTCACCAAAAAACTGGAGTTCCCAGCAGTTACAGTACCGTATGGCTTGACAAAGGCTGGTTTTAATTTGCTAAGTTTTTCCATGGGAGTGATACGAATTCCGTTGTCTTTGCTAACAAGACCTGAAGCGCCAGGGACTACAGGCACAATGTCATTCAAAAATTATTTTAAAAAATCAGAAATGTAAAATACAAACAAAGGCACCAAGGAAAACTGCCGGAATTTACCTTCAACTGGATAAATATCCTTTAAAAATCCTTTCTCGTATGCCTGAAGCGCCATAGAATGCGAACGCAGAGCAAATTCATCCTGTTCTTGCCGTCCAACTTCAAAAGCGGCAGCAAGGCGATCGGCAGAGTGACCCATAATTTCGCCAGTAGAGAACTCGGCAATACCTGGGAGCTGTCAAACAACTTTTTAAGAAGGCGATTTGATTTTAAGGTAACTCAACTAATGTTTCCGTTGCTTCCATGGATCCAAAAATGTACCTCAGGCATGAAATAATTGGGCCGCAGTTTCGATAATAAGCCAAGAGTTTGTCCGATAGACTTAGATTTGCTCAGATTCAGCATGAGGGATCTCATCTTTCTGGAGTGACGAATTGGGACATCTGACATAAATTCGACGCCACCAGCAATACAAGTGTCATAAACTCCCGTAGCAATAAGTCCAGCGCCTTAAACAAAACCTTTGAGTTAATCCACTGTATTTCTTCTACAATTAAATCCTGAATTGTGCCCAAATCTGGACAACATTCTTCAAAGAACTTCAAGAAAAGATACTCGTCAGAAAATATTACCCACTAAAGCATGAATCCTTAAAAATCAGTGTTTAACTCACAGTTAACTGTTGCAGCATTAGATGAAATGCAAGCCATCGTGCAAGTATGGGCTGGTGTTTTAAGAGAGTAACCGGCGCCTAGGGCAGCTTCCCTCCCAACATTGCTGGTTTTTACTTCTTGTATGACCGTTCCCAAAACAATGTAATCGACGTTCTCTTTAGAAACTCCAGTTCTATCTGCTATTCCCCTATGAAATAAGTATGCATATAATAGAGTATGTAGTAAAAGTGTGCATATGTAAGTACTAAGTACGTATAAGCTATACACAAGCACAATACTTATCTCTGATACAATCTACACTGATAGTTGGGCAATAACTCAGCGGCCAACCAGACCCAATAATTTAAAGAAACACAATAAAAACTAAAACATTTATTAAAACACAATCCCCAATACCAATGAACTTACTTCAGTGCGAATCTGGCTAGATCATGGGGCATGAGCTTATTGTAAGTTGTTCCAGACAAGAGAAACGGCGTTCGGACTGCATCAATAACCACAACATCTTTGACTCCAGGTTTGCTTAATGACTTTTTGGACGTTGTCGCAGCTAAGCATCGTGCTATATACCAAAGAGTATTGACAGATGTTTATTTATGTACATAGCAAGAAAATTATGCATGTACCAGCACGTCAAACAATGAAGGACTTTTAATGTATTCTCTTGTTTGTATTAACTTACCCGACGTATGAAGCAGCCGGAGTTTGGTCAGTTCCGCCGAGGAGGCGGCATTCTTAACAGCGAACATGATCGACTTCTAACCTGTCGAAAGAAATCATGAACGTAGGTGTTATATTTTCTGTCATGCTACCACGAACTTAGACGCATGCGATTGGAAACTGACAAATATATAATGTTCCATCAACATGAAGAACAATTTTTAACTCCTTGGAATCGTCAGACGATTACGTGCATGCTTTTCCCGCGATTGCCGATAGTTAAAAATAATTCTACCAAGCTCTGCTCAAGTGGTTAGAAACGAATAGTTCTATGCCTCTATCAGATACACATTAATTTTGATTTGTATATACAATAAAAAAAACTTTACTTTCGACATTCCACAATTTGCAATATATTTCTAACGTTGACCCCATACGGAGTAAATTAACACTTGAGAAAAATGGGAATTAAATGGAAAAACATGTGCTTATTTGTCGTTTCCTTGAGTAAAGTAGTAAAATAGATACCAGTAATTCGTGTTATACCCACAATGAAATAATAACCTTTTCAATTTCCATACAGATAATACATGTATAAGTATAACCGGACTAATTATTTACTTACAGGACTTGCTCTAACTACAACACAATAAGAATTCTGGAAATAGTTACCTGTTGACTTTGAACCAAAACGCTGGAACCAAAAACAAAATTAGCTGGCTGTCTTCAGGCGGATGTAGCAGTGTATCTATTTAATTCCTTTTGGAAACCGATACAATTGGATTCTCCTTGCGCAAACCTTTTTGAGCTGAACAGCTAAAGCTGTATAAAATAAGGACAAAATCTGTTTAGTGCTTCATTCACACTGGAACCAGTGAGGCTTTTTTCGTACACAATCAAAGGAAATTGACAAACCAACAGTCTTCAACACCCTCGATGATGGGTTCAAAGTTCAAACTGTCAACCTTTGAAACCAGTAAATGCTGGGAGCGAAAGCAAAAGCGTTATATATATGAAATAAATATAATAAATATTATTTATAAAAAAGGAAAAAAGCTTTTCGAGAGAGACGACCTTTGGACTATGTGAAAGGGTTGAGTATGTGACAGCTCCAACTCCCCGTCTTCCTTCCAAAGCAAGAGTAAAAGGCAAAAGGCGCATTGAAAAACGAGAGAGAGCTTGAATAAAGCCGCACAATCTTTTCCTCTCTTCCTCTGCGAGAAAGTCGACGTAAAAAGCATGACCATTGAACAGTTCAGAGTCCATTCATAAAAATAAACGTGCTCTGCTATAATTAACCACATCGTATGATTGGTAACTAACTGAAAAGTTGGAAACATAATTATACCATAATTAATATATTAATATTAATTAATTTTTTGGCCAAAACGTTTCACAAAACGTGAAAATTAGGGTAATAATGCTTTTTTGGGGGTTTGTGATACCCCTAAAAAAATTCACCTTTCTCCACGAGAAAGTTTTGGTTGCGTGTGCAGGTCCTTGCATTACCCAAAAAATCAAAAGCTGGTCACGTTCAGCGTTCAGTTCAATACAAGGTTTTTCGCATCGACTACGATGTTAAATGATTATGGCTTTAAAAGACTGACATGTAAAATGCAATTATCTCCGACATTTCTCGAGAAGTAGTATCTATACTATCTATATTTGTTTCAAAACCATAGGTTTACATTTAAAAGGAACTTGTGGTGAAAGGTATGACGGTCACAATGCTTTCATTGATACCTATTAAATCTGAGAATATTGCAATGGACACATATTTTTAGGGAGGACTACAGTTTGACTCCCACGTTTAATTCATTTGATCAACTTGATGTTTTTTAGTGGATGCGACACAAAGACGATGAAGAGGTCATGAGAATGAGGACAATATCAAATTCGTGAATAAATATACCATGATTGATATTTATTTCCAAGGTTCTCCAAATCGTGTCTTGAGTATAAATGATTTACGCCAACTTTTGGTGTAGTAACTGGGAAGAGTTAAAAGTACATAGAGCAACACTTATTACTTTTACACTGCCAACTTACACGCGACAACGGCAATTATTTGATAGCCATGGTTAGAAAATTAGATTTAGTACACAGACAAGTGTTCTAATTTGCACGAACACCATCCTTCTGCATGGGAAACGAGAAGAATGAGAATAGGGTTTAATAATTTAAATTACTTTATCATAATTCTTATTCTGGGTTAGTCGCGTTTTGGTCATGATGACTGAAGTTGAACGTGGGTATCAACCACCGTTTACTTCTTCTTAGGTTGGCTTGGTGTATTGAACTTAAAAAATATAATGTCACCATCTTCCACAACGTAGTTCCTTCCTTGTTGGCGATATTTTCCGGCAGCCTACCCCAAGTAAAAAGTGCACATGTGAATTAATGAATTATAAATCATTCCCCATGAAAGTTAAAGGCAACCAACAAAATCCTATTGAACAGACAAGCTGTTGACCGTCTGTATATTTCATATTTATTTTTATTATTGCATCCAAAATGATCAATTTACCTTGCACGTAGCCTCCGTTCCTTCCTCTTTAAAGTCATCAAATTTCATGACTTCGGCCATAATAAAGCCTTTTTCAAAATCAGTGTGAATTCTTCCGGCGGCCTGTGGAGCTTTTGTTCCCTGTTAAGACGTGTAAGCGTTTAATTAGAAAAATATGTATGTAAGTTAGCTTGCATTAGCAATTAACTTGTATGTAATGAGTCAGTAATGCAAAGTAGGACTTTACTTTTTGAATCGTCCAACACTTCACTTCGTCGGGGCCGGCAGTGAAAAAGTATTGCAAATGCAATGACTTGTAGCCTTGGACAATAATTTTTTCGAGTGAACAAGTCGCACCAATCTCCTTCAGGTAATTAGCTTTTTCATCGTCAGGCATTTCAACCTATAAGTTATTACATCCATTACTTTTCGTGGTTTATACAAACCTAGTTTCTAGCTTGATATTTTAGATTGGTTTTTCAAATTGATAGTAGTGTCCGAAAACAAGTACCAGTTTTGCTTCCAAAGCTCCTGAAAACGGAATCAGTATAGATCCCGGGTCGTTTTGGTCAATCCATTCCTTTATTTTAATAAGCCATTTATTTTTCTTTCGGATATAATCCTTTTCGGATAAATTAACAAGGTAGATAACCTGAAAGGTAAATTTAATCGTTTATTAAGGGACCCTTATAAGCAGAATTTTCATTTTTTTAAATCAGTATAAAATTGTGACTTGCCGGTTTCGCAGTGATGAGCAAATGCTTATTTAAAACCTCGATCTGAAAAAAGAATCACGGCTAAATTGTTTCGTTCAATAAAAAAATATAAACTTGTATAATTGTAACACACTAATCAACCTCGTTAGTACTCCAGTCAATCGTTCTGATTTGTTTTTTCTCATCAATAAGATGTTGTTTGACTTTACAAAGTATGTCGAATTCGGGTTTGAGCTTTTTGTCCCCTCCTCTCAATACATTCCGTTCCAAAGTCTCCAAATTTTTCTTGAGGTAATCTGAGTTGTATTAAAAGGAATTCGTCAATAACAGTAGTAATATACTTAGGTTTAATAATGAGATGATCAATGACATGAGTATACAAGCTAACAGTTTCTCCCCCTTTTTGGTCTCAGTTTAACTTCAACAACAGAGTAAAGGACAAGCGCAGTTTCTACTTGAAAAGTTTATGGAATTCGTACCTTCATCCTTAAGCCGCCTGCGTACACCAAAATACACAAACATATTACATAAACGGTAAACTCTACAACTATGCTCATCAGAGATCAATCGCGTGTAAATGACGTTTGTCTTACAGCTCCTCCGTAATAGTATCCAGATCTCGAACCGGATTGACGTCTCCATCGACATGGATAACCTCATCATCATCAAACGCTCTGGTCATATGAAAAATTGCATCACATTCTTTAATGTGTGATAAAAATGCATTTCCCAGTCCTTGTCCTTCAGAAGCACCCCTGACCAATCCGGCAATATCGACCACATTAAGAAAAGCCGGTACCTGAAATTCATTCCAATATATTTTCAGTGGCCAATTTTGAAATTATAAACTACATCATTGATATATGTACGTTGCAATCGCACGCTGACTTACTTTGCTTAGCGGTTTGTGATACTCACAAAGGTAATCATAGCGCGCATCTGGCACAGCAACTCTGTTCGTGTTCGGATCGATCTGTAGCAAAAATAACAAAAGACAAACAAAACTTACAATCCTATATCATGTATGTAAGCTTTATAAGTTAATAGCAGCAGTAGGAAATAACTTACCGTGCAAAAAGGGAAGTTTTCAGCAGGAATTGCTGACTGGGTCAGAACATTAAAAAATGTTGATTTTCCAACATTCGGCAAGCCCACAATACCCGCTTTTAAATTTGTTCCTATTCTACCAATCAAAATCTGCTTTTCCGCCGGAGCCTCCTTCTTAGGTCCCATTTTTGATAGAGCAATTAGCAACCAGAATTAAATTTCAATACTAAAACAAAAACGACACCAAACCAGGCCGGTATACGGAATCGATTCCACACAACAGATTCTCTTCAAAACGGATGTCAGATATTCACTCCAAACGAAATCTGTAAAAAGGTACACAATGTACGTGTTGAAGCATATACCATTTACACGTTTTATTAAACCAAAAATATTTTTGAAGGAATACAAAACCCAACAAAAAACTGTAAAAATTTACAACAAACCTAATCTCCTGGACCGAATTAACTGTTTAGAGATCGTTTCTCAGCATGTGGATTTTCAGTATGTAGAATGCCCGTGTTCGTATATGTACGCTATATACATATACCTACTACCACGGTTATGGCCATAAGGCGGCTACCGATTACATACAGAGCAGTTGCGAGTTCGAGAGGAGCCGGAATTTTTTGAAATCACCGCCCTTTCGTTCGATGCAAATAGTGAATTTATCCGGTTGTAGATGGAAATCTCTTTGCCTTCTACAACTGTAGACCTACCGAGAGAAGCAAAAGACAGGGGAAATATTAATGAGTCTCCAGAGAGGAGAAAGAGACGAGATATGTGTCAGATACTGTATCAGAAATAGACGGAAGACAGAAGAAGAAGAGACGGAGGTGTTGACAAAGCAGACGCCGAGAGAAACAAGAGACAGGGTTACGAGAGAAAGAAAAGAAAGGAGAAATAAAATAGAGAGAAAAGTGAAAGGAGAGAGAAAACACAAAGAAAAACCACTGCGAAGAGAGAAAATAAAGAGAAAGGTGAGAGAAAGTAGGCGACGAGAGAAAATATAGAGATAGAGAGAAAGTAGGCGACGAGAGAAAATAAAGAGAAAGAGAGAAAGTAGGCGACGAGAGAAAATAAAGAGAAAGAGAGAAAGTAGGCGACGAGAGAAAATAAAGAGAAAGAGAGAAAGTAGGCGACCAGAGAAAATAGAAAGGAAAGAGACAAGTGAGAAAAGGAGATGATGAGAGAAAGGAGTGACAAAGTGGAGAGAAAGAAAGGAAAGAAAGTAAAGAAAAATGAGACAGAGTAGAGAGATAAGAGAGACAAAGAAGGCGACGAGAGAGAGGAAAGAGAAAGTGGTGAGAAAGTAAAGAAAAATGAGACAGAGTAGAGAGAAAAGAGAGACAAAGAAGGCGACGAGAGAGAGGAAAGAGAAAGTGGTGAGAAAGTAAAGAAAAATGAGAGACAAAAAAGAGAGAGTATCAACAGAGCGGGAAAGACGAAAGAGAAAGCGGATTTACCATGTCAAAATCCGATCACAAGCGCTAAAATATTAACTAAAATAGTAACTAAAATATTAACTAAAATAGTAACTAAAATAGTAACTAAAATAGTAACTAAAATAGTAACTAAAGTAGTAACTAAAATAGTAACTAAAATAGTAACCCAAAATAATAACTTGTATCTACATTACCAAGCCGAATGTAATGGGCTGAATATGTGAGCAATTCCCCGAGCTTCCTTCGTATTTATTTTCTGTGATTTATTTTTATTTAAATTGAACTGCTTTTCCGTTTCCTCAGTCTTGTTGAGGACGAAACTTCCTTCGTTAAATGTGGAAAGCAGCAATCGAAATTTGACAGCTTATCGTTTGCATGTAGGTATTTGGATATTACATGTATATAATGTCCAAATGTGTCTACACTGTACTTATGTGCGATGAAACCCTTATTGTTACTACGTGAATCGATGGATCTTGACAAACATTGCGGGAATTTGTAAGACGAAATATATAGGATTTTATTAGCTTTTATTTATATGTATATATACACAACGTTACATATTATGAGAGTAATAGACATGTTGAAAAATCAGAAGATTCATGTTTTTCATTGCTATATAATTTTCTGCTGTGAGATATTGATTCCTCTGCCTGGATCTTCATATTGGTACTGGTGCGTAATTCAGTGGAAATAGCATGTTATACAGATAATATAAGGTAGTTCACTACATTAAAAGGAATTTTATCCAACTTTTTTTTTGTTTCTTTACGCTTTTCCTATGCTGTGTGTACATGTAATTGTGCATTTTTACGTAATGGACTTAAAGTTATATTCTTGCTCCGTAAAACAATTTTTTTACTCTTTCATTTTCCCCGTCCAAAAACAGACCAATAATATTTATTATTATTCCTATAGCGCAGAGAAAAACAAGTATGTGTAGGTATATAGAATTCTCTCGAAGTAGATGTCGCAGCTGGGATCTCCGATTTATCCATTTTTTCCCCTTCCATTTCGTTCTTTATTTGACGTTGATGGTTACAGGACTCCCCGGGACGTTTTCACCTCTGAATTTTAAAGTCATCTGCAGCGTCCCTTTTTCATGTGGTGTGTAGCCCAAAGAAATGAGTCCGGGTTTTTTCTCTACCACACTGATGATGGGTTTGGCGGCGGACAAAACATTTACTTCCAGTTCGCCTGTACACAAGAAAAATAACAAAACATTAACATTTTTAGTCTAGAAACGTGGGGCATAAATTTAGAGAAAAAAATGACAGTGATCCAAACGTTTATAACTTAATTCCCTCGTAAATAAACGAGAATTACTTGGAGGGTAACATTGAGGGAAGGCATAGAGAATCCAGGGAAAAGTCCACTAATTGTAAATGCAATCATTTACTACAAAGTACTTTAATTAAATCCAATCCACGGGCAAAGTTATTTGCGTATATGTACAGTCGCAAGTGTTCTTAAGACGGGGAAGGAGTTGCAAATGATTTGTTTTTATGAAGTGGGGAAATTACTTCCGTAATATCATGTGCTGCTTTTTTCTCCTCTCTGTAAATGTTGTCAAGATCATTACAACTCTTGGTAGCAGTTCAAAGCCATTTTTATATACACACTACATTTTATACAGAGCAATGTTCCAAGTCTCCACAAAGATTTTTTAGCCGTTCAGTTAAAAAAAATTAGGAAGAAACTTGAGGTTCAAGTTTCTAATGCTGCTCTGGCCGTATTTTTTTAGCAGTGCCATAGAAAATATCCCTCAAAAATGAGCTTGTATTTTTTTAAAACTCCACAAATTTGCGCAAGTGGCCTCAATTAATGCACAATTAACCCCAAAATTTCTGTAACTGGGTGCACTGGGTGAAAAAATGTATACATCTCAATTCCTGATTTTTAACCATACAGCTCAAATCCCTGTAATGCCAGGAATATTGGGATAAAAGCACGTGAGTTCGTGCGAAAGATCACGTAGCTACGTACATATGTGAATGCCAAGCGGGTGAGGAAGTGATGAGCAATTTATTATCGTATTGTCAAAAACGTTTATAGCCCGTGAGCACATTGGAAATAATCTTGGAAACATCTCTACATATCCTCCGGTATTATTATAGCACTAGCCTCTGTGTAGCTAAGCAAAATTAGATAACTGACACCATTAATTTTGTCATTTACTCTGATGGGAAATGTATTATGGTCCTGACTTTCAATGTGGATGAAAGCACAATCTTTTGTTTGAAGGAATGAAAGGAAGGAAAAATAAAGAAGGAGGGAAAATTGTTATCCTTTAGAGTATTCCTACTAAAAAGCAGGGGGAAAATAAATGGAACTTACAATTAATTTCAGCTCGAGAAATATCCAGCAAAATCTCATTGGGCTCATTCACTTTCCCGTCAGTCATGCCTTCACCAGACATTTTCACCTTCTTAACGATATTTCTTTTGACAACATTTGGACGGACAATGGGAGCTCCTCTACCGGACACATGGACTTTAAAGGGATTCCCTTTCACGGGTATTTCACTATAGGTCACGTTGAGTAAATAAATTCCAGGGAGTTTAGGGATGTAAGAGACTTCCGTGTCACCATTTTGAAGGTGATCAAATTCTATCTCAGGTTCGGAGGGTCCATCAAAGGCTACTAGGAGACCGCTTCTACTCACTTTGTTGTTGTACACTGAGGTCTTCACAATGAATCTAGCTTCCAGGCCTATAATATGTGAGAAAAAAAACAAATCAATGGTGCTCCTGCAAAAAGGTTGAACATCATTCCACGAACATCTATAAACTTTACAATTTTATTGGTTTAATTTATTCGTGTAAGACTTGTTTAAAAAAAATCTAAACGTTGTACAATGGTAAAAATGTCACACTATTTGTGTTTTAAAGAAAGAAAGCAGTCTGTATTTACCCACTGGTCCTCCTTTGAGCCCTTCCCCCGCCGCGTCACACACATGGGGAACAAATTCCATATTACTAAGATCAGTCATGTTGGAAAGGACAGGAGAGCCAAATCTCTAATCACCACTTTTAATCGATAAAACTCCAATCAACTTCTGTAGCAAGTCACCCCTTCTCTTCCGTCTCTTACTCCAACTTTGTAATTTTTTTAAATTTCCGTTCCAGTTTTTTCCTCCCGCTTTATGTAAGTCGAAGAAACAATTTTTTTTAAAAATATTTTTACAACTTATCTCAATAAGAGAAAAAAACAACTTTGTTATACTTATGAAAATGTGTCAAGCTAAACAAATGGTGCGATATTCTTGGTGCGGAGTGTGTGTGCACCCTATGAACGTTTGTTTGTTTGTTGATTTCAGAAGAAGCACCTCAGATCGACTGGATGGTTCTTGATGAAGTTCGGGTGCTCTTATTTCGACAACCCGGTGGTGTATGAGACATTTTTATATACAAAAACGTCTCATACAGTAAAGTACATTTTTACAATGTATTAATAGATATGCTCATAGGATTTCATAGGAATCTTTGTTTCAAAACTTTTTTTTCTCCCTCTCTCTCTCATTCCATAAACTGTGAATGTTGTCTTTAGTGGCAAAGATTCTGCGGTTGTCGTCTATAGAATGTAACATATACAGTCCACGTAAGTTACATTTTCAGGGAAATTTACCCTCCCTTTCGGATGTGAAGAAGAAAGTATACCCATACACATTATTTTGTAGTACGTCGTCGTACATTCATAATATGCACGTGCTTTCCTCCTTATGACGAGCTTGAACTTGCACATACTTTCTTTATACATTTTTATTGCACGTAGACGAGAGGCAGTATTTTTTATAGTTCATATTTTTTATATAAAGCATTCAATTTACCTATACATGTGTGGTCTATAATAGGATACTACTCCTGTCAGGATATAGCATCTTACAATTTTCCGACGAGTAAGTATATGTGCACAGATATTGCCTCAGTCTCTCTCATAATGTTATTATTCGGCAATTGCCATCATTTGATTTAGGGGCAAATGTAGAAACGCATTTGTACCGGTTTCCATTAGCTGTAGTGAAAGTCGGAATTCTATGCGTATGATTTCTTTGGGGAAACTAGGCAAAATGAAAGAGCTTTTGAGAGAGAGAGAGAGAGAGAGAGAGAGAGAAGAAAGGTACTGATAGAGAGAGAGAAAGAAAGATACAGACAGAGAGAGAGAGAGAAAGATAGAAATATACAGATAGAGAGAGAAAAAGCGAGAGAAAGAGAGGAAGAAGGAGAGAGAAAGGAAGAGGGAAAGAGAGGAAGAAGGAGAGAGAAAGTAAGCGGGAAAGAGAGGAAGAAGGAGAGAGAAAGTGAGAGGGAAATAAAAGATAAAAGGAGAGAATGGACCAGTTAGAGACAGAGAAGAGGGAGAGAGAGGAACAGAAAGAGAGAGAGAGAAAGAGAGAGAAAGGGTGAAAGACAAATAGAGAGAAAGAGAGAGGAGAGAAAGATACAGACAGGGAGAGAAAGAGAGAGGGTACATGCAAAGTCTCTAATAGGGAAAGTCATGTCTCATGAATTCGCATTATTCTACTATATGATCATCAAAAGTCGTAAGTATTCTTGTGAGCACTACACATTTTTGAACCTGCGTTTAAATGTCTCATCGTTTAATCCAAAGAATTCCTAAGGTATGCAACTTCATGCATTTTTACACGTACTTACACATAGTCATTATAAAAGCTTGTTGCTACTGTCACACATCAAACGCATAAGAGCGTGTGAGATTCATCGTTTTCCCGTGTTTCTTCTTCTTAACTTGCCCTATGGAAAGCATGTGAAGAAGATGGTAAAGTAAATGAAAAAAAATTTGGAGGGGCTGCTGCTTTTTTTTTGACGTAGCTCAGAATCCTTCATACGCACACTATCTGTAAATTTTTTTTAAAAAACTCACAAGGGAGAGAGGAAGAATGACATGTTGAATGTTTGGAGAAACTCCTCTTCCCCTATACAAAAACTCTACTTTCTCTGATTCCTATAAAGTAACATTTGCATACTGCGGGATCCCGTACATATTTGTTTGATCTAATAAGTAAAAGGGGTTTTGCATGTGCCGTGATTTTTTTCTTTTCCTTCTCGTTGCTGTATAGGAACCAAAATACAAACAAATGAAGATAAATTTTGGGAAGTCACTTCATAAGTAGGGATAAGACTTGAGTGTAAAATATTGGATTAAGCTGAGGGACAATGTACTCTCTCACGCCCTTTCAAGTATCTCCGGGATTTTGCTATATTGTGTAGTTGTTTATTCGTTTATATACGTACTTATTATTATTACAAATAAATTCCTCCTGGTCTCTTCTAGGGGTTGTAATGCTTATGATGAGACAAGAATATTATTATTACTCTTCCCTTAGTAGTTCCTTTCATTGAGGAAGACGTAAAAAGTGGAGATACACAATTTTTGTCACCGGAGTAAATATGTAATTACTTATCAAACCTTTCCGTCGTAATCGTGACCATCTTCATAAAGACGACTCTCTGACTGTCTCTCTCTCTCCCTCCATTTCTCACAATTTCTTCCGTACAACATGCACGTACTTCCTCTTCGTATTCCCCCAGTATCAAAATGAGGTTTTTATACACACGTAGCAACTTTTGAATACTTACCTAATATCTACTAGGGAGTACGTGCGAAAAAACTACTTTGCCAGTACACCATGAAAACAACTCGTACAAGTAAATACTAGTACAAGTTACCATTCACAGTGAATGTAGGTGGCTTCTAAATTTACAACGGAAGCTCGAATGGTGGGGGCAGAAAAAGTTTTGGCAAATTCGTATTTATGCGGGAGCAGGTGGGATAAAAAAATCCCATTTTTATCTCCTCTCTCCTTTTTTATTTTTTATTTCTTGACAAAACTCCGATATTATGTGTGGGAGCAAGAAAAAAACGTTTTTTTTTTCAATTCCAGAAGAATCGACAACAACCGTCTCTCCAACACTGGTTCTAATGTACTAACTACTAATCTACTCCTCCTCATACAAATTTGTAAAAAAGATGCCAGGAAGAAAAAAAAAGGTAAAAAATTGCGGGAACATTGAGTAAATTAATGAGTTTTTAGAAAACTCCGAGAAGAAAAGGAGACACTTCTTTTTAAAATTTTTAACCAAGGCTTCTGGGTGTGTAACCATGCGTGGAAAAGAAGGAAAATGCAAGCACTGTGAATGTGTTACTACAGGCAAAGATTGGGGTTCTCAATAAAAAAGATCTAACCAAGACAATTGCATACCATTTCAATTTGTTATGTAATATATTTTTTTTTGTAAAAAGTTCCTGCCCGATCACAAACAACATGGGCATTAAATTTATTACGTGGCAATCCTATCGTGTGGAAAACCGGAAAATATCCAAATGACGGAGTTAAAAAGATTTGCTGACAACGGATCCTTTTCCACTACGGAAACTATCAAGTTCACCTATCTTATGTGGTGTTGAACAAGATTGGGTTTCAGCCTGTCTCACATCCTTCCGTTGCTACACGCCTCAAAGTCTCTTCTTTATACTATAATAATAATATCTTAAAACTTCGTACAATTCTTTCTACCCCTTTACAATGTTGTACGACATCAAGTAGTTTGTAGAGGAGAAAAGAGATAGAGAGAGAGAGAGAATATGACAAGATTTTTGAGGTAGGTTTCATTTTTTTGACATCTTTGAACAACAGAAAATAATTATGGATCAGCTGCACACTCCCAGCAGTTATAATGTCTTGTCACAACTTTACAAATAAGGTGGAGTGTGCTGAAAGAAAGAGCGGGAGACTGAGAGGAGAGCGAGATAGAGAGAGAGATAGAGAGAGAGAGAGAATAAAGAAGGAAAGGAGACATAAAGAAAAAAGAGAGTGCAGCTGATTTTCCGCTTAAAAGATACTGATGGTAGCCAAAAATGAAATCTGATAATAGCCAAGCTCAGGCTTTTTTTTTTTCATTTCAAAAAAAAGTTTTCAAGAAATTCGGCTCGAAAACACTACAATAACTCACTTGAAGGGCCTAATACTTACTATTAATGCATACATATTTACATATGGGTTTGTGCACGGTCACATGAAATTGATTGTGGTGGGGGACACGCGAAGAAAAAAAATGGGTTCTAATATATAAGATCTTTTCGGAGTTTAACCTCAAGTGAAAAAATTTCGCACATACCAAAACATTGGCCAAAAAATTATCGATGCTGTATGCTTCAAGCACGCAAGTACGAGCGAAGGCCTTTTGAAAAGAAACAGAAAGTTCATCTTTCTCAAAGGAATTTTTGGGGTTGAAAATACTATGGCGAAGACTCGACGGTTCCGTTATGTGTATATGCATGCCTTATGAATGAAGGCATCCAAAATCCCCTTTTTTCTTGCAAATATACCCAAAAAATTCACGAATAAAAATATGTAAATAATTTTCTCCTTCGCCTTTTCGAATACTTTTTGAATTTCCATAATGCTTATATGGGTGCACTTGCCTAGTATGTGTGTAAATAGTTTGCTAGTATAAATAAGTACGCATGGATACATATAGTACACATGTAATACTTGTACCTATACATATGTATTTATAAAGACGGGAAATCTTTTTCTTTTTAACCCCAAGGAAGAGGCTCTAAACAAGGAAGAGTATTTGTCCCCTTCGGAAGAGGCTACGGCATCTGCTTAGTAAAGGAAGCGGAGAGACTTGTTCAGAGACAAATTGAAAAGAAATTAAAGAGCCAGAACGGAAGATTAATGAAAGCATCAAACTAACAAATAAAGTCAAGCTCAATAGATTTATTTTCGAGATTTATCTACATGCAAAAAAAAAAAGACTGTATGAGTGTCAAAATAACTTTGTCCTCTTGTTCTGGTCCCCTGGTTGAAGCGTTGTCATCTCCCGTAATAATATTCTATGGGGATGAAAAAATAACATATTCAAGTGCGTACTTTGCATATGTCAATGCATTAACCCATTTGCCGCCCCAACATTTCTGATGAGTCTGTCTTTTTGCGAGAGATTTTCAAGTCAAAAGACATGTAAAAATGCCGGGGAAAAAAACCAATTTTCTCAATACACTCACCAAGTTGAGGAGGGGTTGCATTTTTTTGGCAGGAATTTTATGCAAGTTTGCCATATACATATATACACATACATCGAAATAGTTTTTTCAGTAATTGGAAAACAGGAAAGTTTACAGTGACAGACGGAGAGGGAGAAAGAGAGATGAAAGAGAGAGAGAGAGAGAGAGAGAGAGAAAGCCAACTAAGGAGCAAAAGCCGTAGTACAGCAAGTAGCCAAATACGTAATAGAGAGATTTACTACAAAGAAGCGTGAGCATTCTTTGCGTGAAACTGTCTTGCTTTTCTTTTAATAATTTACTACACTTTTACGAAAACGACATCTTCTCAAGGGCTAGTAGTATGTTCTAGAATCGACAAATATAGTTTTTCTCCATTTCCTTTCTAGATTGACATGGAATTCGCAAATTCATTTGTTTTCACTCCCAAGGAATAATTTAGTATCCACAGAGCTCTTCCTCTTGATATGTGTCTCTTTACCTACCAAGTAGTACTTGAGCTATTCAATTGACACAATGTAGATTTTCTTGTACATATCTCCAACATACAGAAATGTATTGAGAAATTCCATCAGAGATTATATTCACGTACAAGAATTGGATTTTCTTCATGTTCCTAGTTCCTATTTTTTAATAACATTTTTTTTCGCCCTCAACCTCATTGAGATTTCCTCTTTTTTGCATAGGGATATAAGCCAAAGTTTTTTCAATAATCCTGATATTATTTCATGTTCAACATACATCTATATAGGTGTACTGTGGCTCGTAGTTTTTTTTATTATGTATTATTAGGCATTACAAATGCTTGCCAAAATTACTTGTATGCAATGTAATTTTACAGAAGGCTGCATAAAAAAGGCAATTGCTTATTTTTAAGTCACAGAGAGTTCCACATATAAAATAGGGGAGTATATGTATATAAACACGCATAAGTATGTATGTATGCATGTATGTAGCCTTGCAAGAAAGAAAATTCTCCCTTGCCCTTTAATTGTCGACTCTTAAATGTTTTTTTTCTTTTAAATATCCGTTCTTTTTAGTTTTGGTGGTTGCCAGTCAGAAACATTCCTTGCCGCGCTCCCACCTCCAACTTTATTGATGGAATAATAAAAAGTTACAATAATAATTAACGGTGCTGCAACTGTTCGCAAAAATTTTCTAGAGAAGATATCAAGGTATGGCGCACATACATACATACGCACACCCCTTTTTATTGCACGGATTTAATGAGTCTCCTGAGAGGAGTGTTTCTTATTTCCCATGAAAAAAAAGACCAAATCATCAGCGGTATAGACAACGAAAGAAACTTAAATTCTACTGCAAAACATTTTGACAGGAATATATTTTTTTGAGTAGTTTCCTGCGAAACAAGCTTGCTACATTTTCCATAAAAAAAAGTAAGAAAAAAATGTTGACCTGCAAAAAAAGTATCCTTCACTATTTCCTGCATTTTTTTCTAAACGTACAAGATTTGCAATAGTCGTTTTTCTTGACTTCGACATACTGTCTGCAAATGCTCTTCCCTTAGAAAAAATGTCCTCCCGTAAATATGGATTTGGGAAACTCATTCATTCCCCAAGAATTTAAATGACTTCAAAAAAAAATATATATATATAATTATATATATATATACTAGGTTTTTGAATCCACTGAGAAATGGGTAGAAAATGTCATGATTATGAATGACTAATAAAAGTAATTATTAGCTCATAAAAATTTAATCCCTTGTACTTTCAGGCATAATTGTTAATACCCCAAAAAATTCCCAAAATAAATTCCGTTGGAGCTCATCGTCTTCGTTGGGGAGGAGGATATCTTCACTCCTGACGAATATTCATTCATATAATGGTTAGAATGTGTGTGTGTGATGGCAAAACGAGGAAAGAGTCTCATAGTACTTGTATGTATAGGGACGACATAATTTGGCAAGATACAGCTTTTAATTTGCCAGTGAAAATCGTGGCGTTAAGTGGACAATTACGTTGATGATGGCGCACATCGCACAGGGATGCCTCTGATAGTGAGTAGCAGCATATCTATGCAGATACCTTTTACTCCTGCATTTCCATTCCACACATTACTGTTTCCTCGGTGCGGCGGTAAATCTTACACCCGTGACGAAAGTTTGTACATACTTTTACTAATTTACCATGAATGCTTTTATACATATATATACATTTCTGTTGCTCTAATACTATAATTGAACAGACAGATCTTACACAATCTTACATGGAGATCCCAGTCAATCCAGGAATCATGGAATTCAACAAAAACACATGTGAGAGCTCCGTGATCAAACGAGTTCAAATATGTGCATAATGCACACAAAACCGGAGAGAGGTAGACAGGATGAGGCAAAAATAGATAGAAAGAAAGAGACAGATAGAAAGAACCGGCGAGAGAGTGAGGTTGGTGGAAAGAATAATCAGACAGATCGAGAGACGGAAAGAGAGAATTAGACATAAAAGATACACAGAGAGAATACGATAGATGTAGGGAGAAGGAGACACATATAGACAGAAGGAGACAGATAGAGAAAGAAAGAGAGAATAAGGCAGATAGAGAGAGTGAAAGAGAGAGAATAAGACAGGTAGAGAGTGAAAGAGAGAGAATGAGAATGAGACATACACAGAAAGGAAGAGAGAGAACGAGACAAATAGGGGGAGAATGAGACAGAGAGAGAGAAAGAGGGATAATGAGACAAATAGAGAGAAAGAGCGCGAACGAGACATAAGGAGAACGAGACGGATACAGAGAGACAGATAGAGGGGGGAAATGAGACAGATAAAGTGAGAAAAAGAAGAATGACGCAGATAAAGAGAGACAAAGAGAGAGGAAAGTGGAAGAGCGAGAGAAAATTGAACGAAATATAAGGGCAGACAGAGAGAAAGAGGAAAGAGAAAAATAGAATGGGAGATAGAGAGAGAAAATTGAATGAGAAATAAGGAAAGAGAGAGAAGGGGGAAAGAAAATAATAGAATGAGCGATACAGAAAGGAAAGGGTCAGATGTAGTGAAAAAGAGAGATCAGTGAGAGAGAGAGAGAGAAAGAGAGAGAAGAAGGCGAAAGAGAGAGAGAGAGAAGAAAGCGAAAGAGAGAGAGAGAGAGAGAGAGAAAGCGAGAGAGAGAGAGAGAGAGAAGAAAGCGAAAGAGACAATGAGGAAAGAGAGAGAGAGAGAGAGAGAGAGAGAAGAAAGCGAAAGAGACAATGAGGAAAGAGGGAGATAGCGAGAAACGGATATGCAAAGAAAGCGAAATGTGCGAGCGATAAAGACAGAAAGAGATGTTGCTTTCAGTAGAGCAGAAATGGAAGCATTTTGCAAACAAGACAACACCCATATAGTCTACACTTGGCTAATAGATACGTACCGTCATTTGTAAAGTTGAGTGAAACAGAAAGTGTATAGATCCAGAAGGTTTCAGTTCTCATTCAGCTCCATCTGTCTCCTGCATTTATTTTGACGAGACCTTTGACACATGTTTGTCGTAACAATTGTTTTTAACATAATTCTCCGTCCTCTAACCGAAACAAACTGTTCCTTGATAATATTTGGAGGGAATTCCTATAGCATAGCAAAACGTTATGGAATGAGCGCCAACCATGGTTTTCCTTTGCAGCCCGTAGAAAAATATGTAAAAAGGAATATGTGCGTCCTATCCATCTCACAGCAAAATGCTTGTTCTCACACCAACAGTATCAATAACGACCGTTGTCAGTGACATCCCCATTGTAATAATGCATTTCCATCACAACTCACAACATACAATGTTCAACACTTAAACCGAAACGTAAACTCATGAGTAATAAGTTTTGTAGATGTATTTTATGTACGCAAACGTTCATAAATGCAAGGAGGTGAGGAACTTTCCACCTCATAGAAACTTAAGGCGTTGCTGGGAAGCTCATTTATTAAAGACAACGCGGAAAAGCGGAGACACACGGAAGGGTGCGAAAGAGAGAGAGAGAGAAAGAAAGGGGTGTAGACGTAGACAAGAGAGAAAAAGAGAGAGTCGCGAGAGACAAACAATGCAACGACCAAATTATTACTGGTGCGTGTAGGTCACGCAAAAGTTTTAAAGGCCATGTGTAATTATAACTGCAGAACTCTTTTTTCCTACAATTCATCATGTATGTAATGTCTAAAGCTAGTGGACACCAGCCCATATAAACAGGGTTTGACTCCCTATTTTTTATCATTTATTCCTTGATTCATCTTCCTTTACATGTGCTTACCCCGGTGCATTTCCTATTCACCCCGCCTTCTTAAAAAAAGCCCTATATTCACTCCCGAAATTTATTACAGAGTAATTATAAATCGTTTCCACATGCGGTTTCAAAAAGAATATGATATAAATTAAAAATTTCTTGAGTGTGTAATATCCTCATCCGCACAAAGAACTATGGGGAGGGGAACCTTGATTTCGTTGCCAACATTTTGACTAACTTTCGGAAGTGCATCCTCCATGTGTGGTAGTCACTTCATGTATGTATACGCATCATTTTAAAATACGGTAATAATTCCTAATTGTTTTGTGCTTGACTTGACCAAGCGAAGATGATGGTATGGTGACGATTTTTGTCTATTCTCGTATTTTTAACGTAAGGATGACTACACTACAACTTTATAGTATCATAAATACTCCCGGGAACTCTGTAAGTGTTTCAAGATGTGTACAATGTACTTTTCATTCATTCTTGGCATGACCATTCATTGAGAATTCTCCCGGCATTCTTCTATGAAAATTCATATATAATTCCAATTCTATTTCTAATGTATCTTGTCCACGACTAATGTCTTTTTTTCTTGTAAATTCTTGCGTCAGAGTATTTCTCACGTGCTGGGATTCGCAGAATATGTATAGCTCCAAAATATTGTTATCTATACGGAAACTTAAAGGAAGAAATGAGCTCACAGTTGTCTTTCAAAAGCCCACATTAAAAGGATAAGCAGTGGACACTTCTTAATGTTCTTAAATTATTACTCCTTCCGAGATTTTTATTTAGAGGGGACAAGTCATGTAAAAAGGAATTTTTTTGGGTAAAACAAAGTTACTCATCCTAACATTATTGCAGTGTCAAGAACGTTTTTATATCTCATTTCCACCTCTTTCTTTCTTTCTCTCTCTCTCTCTCTTTTACTGTCATCATCATCATCAAAGATTGCAGACAAGGAACGCCTGGGAGATAGACAAATACATGGAGGGATGAGAATGAGATCCCATGATGTCGTCTATTGGGTGAGCAGACACCAGTGATTTGCTCAACAGCTTTGATGGTGTAGGTATGGAATTCATTTTTAGAAAAGATTAATGAGCTTCTTTGCAATGATTTTCTCCCTCTCTTTCTCTTCAACTCCCACGGAGATAAAAATACCAGCACTCTTATCCTATTCTGTGTATACACATATGTACCACTACTATACACCACGGTATATACTGTACAGGGGACGACTAAACAAAAAGAATAATAAGAGTCCTCCTCAAGATCATGTAGTAACAGGACGTGCTACAAGAATTTCCATTCAAAATAATTCATCGGTAATGAAAGCATCCTATGTATGTTTTTACTTGCTCCTATGAGTAGCTACGTCTCGGCAAGAAAAGTGTCTGTCTCGTTCCCAAAAATAAAATCGATCAGAACATCATCATTATTAAATTGTTTCGATTTGTACGTATGTGAGCAGAACACAAGTTTACAGTCGTGTGTACTTATTGAGACAATTGAGAGAGAGAAAGAAAGAGAGAGAGAGAGGAAAGAGATAGAATGTAGGCGCCATTCTATCATTCTCTCGTAAAAAGATGTGGAATAAAAATAAAAAAAACAGCTTGGAATGCTCCATGTCTCGTGCCTAATTTTTTTTTCTCTCTGTTCTTCTTCGTCACAGTGTCAAGTTTCTCTTTTTCCCCAGTAGTCCGCCTGATTTTTGACGCATACAAACAAAAATGTTATATAATTAGTCTTGCTAGTTAATACATATGCATCATTGTATAGCAACTCACACCTCGAGCAATTCCATTGTAATGTATGAATAATCACGAATAAAATGGTGAATTCTACTCTACTCAACTGGAAATTTTAAATGGTTTGTTTTTCGCGAAGATGAAAGCGAGTCTTGAGAGATTCGGGGAGGAAATAAATTGACCACAAGAATACCACAAGAAAAGCTCCTCTTACAAAGAAAACTGACAAAGAAAAAAGGAGACAACGGAAAGAAACGAGGATCATATGAATGCACCAGAAAAGGAGAGGGAAATCTTGAAAAAAGGAAGGCACTTCTCAGTAAAACCGGACAAAGTGGCAGAAAGGCAGGAGGAGAGAGGAAAGAAAGAGATAAGATCAACTTGACGGAAAAGAAAGAAAGTGAAGATCATTTTGGGGAGGATAAATAAAGAGACACGGGACAAATAGAAAATCTTACGGGATAAATTGCGAAGGAATAGTAGGTACAAAAAATATAAACAATGAAAAACAGAAGAAAACGCAGGAAAACGAGAGAACATTGAAGAAGGGAAAATCCCGCCTGACACAGACATGAGAAAAAGGAAGACGAGGAGACAGTGAAAACGTGAGAAAGAAAAGAGAAAAGTGATCAGGAGAAACTCGTGAAATGCATAAACGGAATGAGAATATCGGATGTGGACAAGGGAGAAACAGAGAAATAGAGCGAGAGACGCAGAAAAAGTAAGAGAAACCAATAGGTGGAGAAATAGACAGAGGAACAGAAAGAGAAAAACAGAAATAGAGAAGAGAGAAAAAAAAGCGAAACTAGAGAGAAAAGAGGAAGAGAAATATAGGTTGGAGAAAGGAACTGAAAGATAAATAGAGGAGAGAGAGAGGAACAGAGACAAAAATAGAAGGGAGAGAGAGAGAGAGGAACAGAGACAAAAATAGAAGGGAGAGAGAGAGAGAGGAACAGAGACAAAAATAGAAAGGAGAGAGAGAGAGGAACAAAGAGAAAAATAGAGAAGAGAGAGAAAGGAACAGAGAGAGAATAGAGAAGCGAGAGAGGAACAGAGAGATCAACATAGAAGGGAAAGATAGAGAGAAAAGTAAACCATGGAATGGATAAATTCTTTACTACACAATTACTTACCGGAGCAGACAGAGGAGCCACAAAATACATACGTATTTAAAATTTCAGTCATAAAACACACACAAGCATATACATGCGGATGATCACTTGGGAGACACTTTTCGCTAAATAACGTGATATTATTTATCAGGGCTCATTTCACATCGAAATGAGTAGTAAAAGTATGTGAATGTCTCTTGAAGCCAGAAGGAATTTCTGACTGCTAACGACAGAAGTGGTATGTATACATGATGGCGGCATTTTTATTATTACTATATAATACATTTATATTCACATTTAGTCGCACCACCACAATCCCTGTAAGAAATATATTTTGTACAGGGCTGAAATCTTACAGCATATTCTTTATTAAAATTCTATCTTTCCTCTCTTTCTCTCACGCTCTCTCTCCCCCTCTCCTCTGACATTTAACATGGCTCGAACATATGTAACAAAACGTCTGCTTTATATGACACTCGGTTCTTCCTCTTTACATTCACTTTTTACACGCCACTTTCTGTCACTTATTTCGCAATTTTTTTTTTCTCATTTACTCCCGCTCCGGTATATGTCTATATAGGAAATATATGCAGCATGGGGTTGTATTTCATTATTAAAATAATAATTGTGACAAACTTTTTTTTCTTCTTAAACAAACTTATAGATAGGTGGGGAAATATGCAGAAGAAAAAAATGTTTACTACTTGAACATTCCTTTTCACTGTGGGTACAGCGAGAAAGTCCTCCGTTGAGGCTTATAACATGAGTCATAGTGAGGACTTTTATTTCCATGAATTTTCTTCAAAGACATTGCGAGAAGATGACAGTATGCTTCTTACGGAGGAGATTTCTTTGGTTTGGCGTCTATAGGAGACAAAAATTCCCCCTTTAATCCCCACCGTCTAGCTCTTTCACACCAGCAACAAATATTTGGAAGACGAGTAAGTTCGAAAATGTCTTTTTGCAACTTATATCATAGGGAAACTTCTCTCTTATAGATCTGTGTTTATTTATTTGAAAAAAAAACAACAACATCACGTACAATCATGATTGTACGTGATTTTTTTTAAACTCCTGGCGCTCCTCAATAATTGGACATTGAAGGGGGAGAGGGCCATGATATAACTTTGTGGAATATATCCCAAATTTTCTAATCTTAGCTCAGTCAAAGAGATTATTATTAAAGTAAATGCCAATTTCTCCAATAATTTCCGAATATATGTCTGAGAAAAAATAATCATTTTTGCGGAGTAACGTGCTTGAATGCAAAATATTTGGCTTTGCTAGAAAAAAAATCCTTTAAGCTTTGAGTCTTTTAAATATGAAAACATCCAATTCGTTAAAAGGCTACCAGAGGTTTTTAAATGATATTCGTTCTATTATATATAAAGCATACAGGAATTGTTTGTGTTCAACCTACTGTGTGATGGAAGTACGACGATCAATACGTACATTTGGTATCAGCAATGCCAATCTTAATTGATTTCCCCCCTCGTAAATTATTGTATCGTAAACTCTTCAACGATCAAGTTAGTGCAAGTTCAAGATTTTCTTTAATATAATTTACTTTATTTATTTTCCTCCTTACTTCCCCAAGTCAAAGATTTGCACGTATATTAGTAATGCTCCACATACCATTTTTTTCTTTTCACCCATGCAATCCCTGATGTCACAATCGCAATTCTTTTAGAAGCATATTTGTTTGCCACGAAATTCTCTTAAAAATGTATGTTAGATTTTTATTTCAATCTCCAGACAGAATATTTGTCTATGAGCCTTGCATTGTAGCAAGGCAATTCCAAAATAAATGGGGTAAAACTCCCGTTTCTCGCCATTTCCATTATATGATAAACCCCGGGTAAAAGACACATTGCATTTCTATCTCTCTCTCTCTCTCAAATGGACTAGTAATTTACAGCACAATGTAAACCCACATGAAGTTATAATTTTAGTAACAATCGCCCTAATTTCTCCTTGTTTGTGTTTGTGCGCGAAATGGTGAAAAACTCTCGCACTCAGTCAATCAGCACGAGTCACCAATATTAAAAAAAACTGGTTTACTACATGTATTTTTTGTTTTTACGGGAAAAAACACGTCTATCTTCCCTGTCTCCCTCTTTCTCTTTGTGAAAATATTGCACCATTATCTTTTCGTACGGAATGAACGGTAAAATACACCATTTGTTTCCCCACGAAAAAGGTCTTTTTCCAGAGTGCATATTATAAAAAGATTTTTTGCTTGCATGCATGTATACACATTCATACATGTGTATATGTATACATATGCCCATTAAATTTTTTTTACGTTCTGCTTTATGACTGCGGGCTCAGTAAATCTGATCGGCGTATATATATACATGTGTGTTTACTCCCATTCGATATTATTATTAACCATAAAACACGTCAAGCTTCCTTGAAGGTGAAGGTGAATCGACTGTGCATGGACAGATGACTTGGGAATTGTGCGTTCTTACAATTAATCCGTTCAAAAATAGTTACTCGGCCCAGTGAATACGTAAGGTCCAAAATTAGAGCCCGATAAAAATTGAAATGAGCACGCTTAATTGTTGTGAAAGCAAAATGGTATTCCTCCCAGCTTGCACAATTAATGCCTCATAAGATAGTTAAAACTGAATTTTAATTCGTCCTTGTAATTCCACACCTGTCTTCCCTTGACTCCTCGTGGTTGACAGATGGTATGCATAGTTTCTACTCTGGAAATAAAATGTGTAAACTGGAGAACTGTTTCCAATCATGAGCATTTCCCCGTACTTCTAGATACACATTAGGCCATTTTATGCTGAAATGTGAGAGGATTGCAAGCACAAATGAATTAACCAGTTTTAAAATTCGGTAGGAACGCAATTGGTTAATAAATGGCTTAGCTAATTGTCATTAAGTACACACATATGTATGTAGATTCCTGTGAATTCCTGCCTTGTGTCTTGTTTCCGGCACAAAAAAAATAGGGCTTCTAAACATTCAATGATTATCAAATAAATACATAATTCCGTCCAATATCTGTGACAGCAGTAGAATTTAGGATTGTCGGGATAGTTAATTTGACCTTGCGCCTTCAAATTAAATTCGGTCCATAGAGGAACCCCCAACTCTGAGAAGATTCGGGCCTTGACAGTATGTGTATATTTGTACATGGAGCACGACAAAAATAACACACTACTACTATATACATACACATATAATATAGGTTTGTAAACAATGTTCACAACTTTGTCTTCGTAATTGGTGATTCCCTATACATAGCCAATAAAGATCAGAGCTATAGGGTTTGTTTTGGTTGAATTCGTCATATATTTAGGAAGCGAACCTTGTGACAAAATATTCCCTTGTAGAATGTGTGGGTATAAGGACTGGGTTAAAAACAAAATTTCCCGATTTTCCACATACGCTTATTTCATTGGTTGACGACATTTAAGATGACATTAATTGTTTTTTTAGATACGGGAAAAATAGTAATAGTATAGTCCCTAGTCTCCATTTAAACGTACAAAATCCTGGCATCCAAATTCTATTTACACTGTCGCCTTATTTTCCAGAATGATTTTTTCAATAAATCAAAATAATGGCAATGACAAAGCCAGCCATTAGACGTTTGGGCAGTGAAGAGAAACGAGTGAGGGAATCCATACCAAGAACATAATTCGAAAGTATAAGTAAGTACGTAAAATTAATAATTGGACCCCAAAAAATGATAGGACATACTGCGTACTTTCTCCGTGACTAAATCCATAAAAGAAATGTGGACAACTTTGTCCCTCAAAAAAACGTTATATTGATTTCACTTGTTGCCTCAACTGGTGATTTACGCCCGCAAAAAAAAACTTTTTTTTGCACTGCATTCCTACCTCAAATTCCTTGACAATGAGTACTACATGAAGTCCCAAATCCAAATGAATTTGGTTTGTGGAGTCCCTGGGGAGTAGTTAACGCGATACTTCTTCCAAAAAAAACATTCCTGCCTTGCCTGCGGTGTCCGAAAAGTATATAGATATATTTATAAGTAAGCTAAAAAGAAAACTTTCTTTCAACTCCCATTTAAGTAGAACTAGTAAAAACCCCCCATCGAATTTCCTTTAGGTAACTCACCGCTATGGAACGAATAGTTTTATTTTTAGGATCCTTTGTCACATATGCAAACCCTTTTCAGTCCTCTTATGATCTTCTGGTTTTGTAATGGGAGGGAAAAATCACTTTTAAGCCATACAGCAATAAAATTATGAAGCGTAGGTGGTGTGGCATGTATTCACTCATCCCACCCGTAAATATACATTATACATATACATACAAAGCATTTGAAAAAATCTGTCAACCCTCCACCCTCTTTAATACGATTACCAGTAAATAATACAGAAACATCCTCAGAAGAAGAAAAAACGCCTCGAAAGCTGAATCTAAGCATACACACACGCACTTTTGTCTATACAGAGAATTATCTGTCAACAAAAAAAAAACCTTTAAAAAGAATCCAGAGTAGTAAATATTATTTAAAAGCACACGTCTTCCCTCTTTTAACTATGGGGCTGGGAAGGTGGACATTTGCACAAAAAAAAACTCCCCATTCTAAAGGGCCATAAAAGATTTTATTTTTGATAAAAATTCACGTAGCAAGTGCCGTCATTATAAGCTAAAATTCGTCAAGCAATGTAGTAGTATATATATAAGGAAAAGGAAAAAGAATGGAAATAGTTGGGGAAATTCTCTTTAGTAGGACACTACAATTGTGTACATATAGAGAAGGGGTTATATTCTACTACTGCAATGCAACCCACAATCTTATGGTCGTATCTTATGGTAGGAGCGTAATAAGAATATTATATGTAATGTAAAGAGTTAGTACAGCCTTGGCAAGAGGATGAAGTTTGAGGTCGTACGCCCCCCTTTTGCTTATATTTCTCTTTCTCTCTCTCTTTCATTCTCTATGCAAGCAAGTAGAACATCAGTAAATGGGTCTACCTGTACGAATATATGCCTAATTGTTTAGCTTCGAAAATAACAATCACAATAAAACTGCTGATGCAGTTCAATGTCAGGTATTTTTTCTTGCACCGTAGTAAGAATCTGTCGCTCGTGCTAGGAGTACCAGCATCTCTGTTGTGGCTCTCTCGCTCTCATCAATGCCACAACACGCACCTTGAGTGGACCATTAAGAGGCGATCTGGAGCCCATAAAAACAGGAGCAAATAAATAGTTTGCTCCGTGTGTTCCCAGTCATTTCAAATCTCCTGTATAAAAAACGCAATTTGCACCGATTTATGTGACCCTCCAGTTTTTTTTTACTAACATGTTTCTCTGCATGTGGAATTTACGAGTAATTTATTCCTTACACAAAATGTAGGAATTTTTAATTTTTTTCTCCTATTTTTTATTTTATTTGAATACTCATGATATATACCTTGCTAACCATTCCGCTGGATTTATTAACCTGACCAAGTGTTTATTCCGCTTTATTCACCAAATAATATTAAAGGTTGGAAATATTCCACAGTATTTTTGTGGACCTAATCACCTTTGTTGTGTCAGTGCCTATGATATTTCTCGTTTCATCCAATTGAGAATGATGACATGAGCTGTGCGGTGTAGAACTAAAAATATACAAAAATCTTATTACTACATATAGGACAAGAAGAATTTGCCCCAGAAATGTGTACATGTGTATGTGCCTCTGTTTTTTTTTGTTTTGTTCTCTTTTTTTAGTTATTGTTCAATTATTTTATACTTACCTTAACTCCATTTACGTTATTAGTACATTGGTGCTAGGATCAGAGGTCCTAGGATTTATTTGGGATTTTGGAGGGTTTGAAAGAGTTATTATTATTGGCAGGCATTATTTCTCCGTACTGTCACGGTGTCTTAAGCAGAGTAACAGGGTAACAAATGTATCCGGAAACGCCGTGTATCAATAACAAATGTGAAGGAGATGCGTTCTCATCTTTTCATCGTTGCTTGCGTGCCAGTGTGTGTGTGTGATTGCGGGAATTTTTTACTGGTATAATAATACTGACGGCATAAAGTGAGAGAAGGACTACTGCATGTCATTCACATTGATATCCAATCTCAGAATTTTTTTTTGTTCCTGGTATACCTACACACATGGAAAAACCGTACATTGTTATTACGTTTGTATACGGTAATTTAAACTCCTAAGTAATTCGATGCTATTACATATAGAATTCGGTGGTGTGACATGAGCTTGCATGTGTCCATGCATGGTCTCAAAGGGTTGCATGGGGGCATATGCGAAAACGTGTAAAGTGTATAATTCATATGATTTCCATAAGTGAAATATCAGGGTAGGAGGTGAACCCCAGTGGTAGTAGGAACATTGATTTACTTGCAAAAAGTTGATGCATTTTTATTGCCGGTTTTTTTTTTTTTTTACTGTATGTTCTGTGAACCTTTGTGCTTTGCTCGTGCCAGGAGTATGAAAAACTAATGGATTTTTTTTCTCTTCCACATTTTTTCTCTCTCTGTGTATAATTACTGCAAGACCTTTTTTCTGCATCTACCTACAGATGTATGTGTTTGGTGTTCCAAAAAACTCTCCTGCTATGTTGATGTCATTACATGGGAGATAGTTGATTCACCCGACATTAACTTGTGAGGTATTTACCATAAACAATTCCCAGCAAATACTCATTATGCAGACAAATGTTTATGGCAACACAAATGTTTATTAAATCATGGTCCTCTTAGCCATGTAAAACAAAAGGAGACGTTTTTTTTCGGATCCAAGTCGTCACGTGAAATTCCCATTAAAAATATATTTGACTTGCATTTTGCAGAAGCAAATGGCATTTAGTTATGATCTTTACAGACATTATTCAAAGGAAAACGAGCTTCAGATATGCAATTTCATTGAGCTGTATGTTGTAACCTTATGTGATGACAGCATTTAACACAAATGTTAATGAAATCATTTTTGACTTTGCTTTCCAGCTCGTCGTCATGTCTCTCCATTTGAAATGTCTACCCACAAAGACTGAATCCCAAGTATATTTTAAATCCTGAGCTACTATACACAATATGAGGAAGACTAGGCGTTATGTCCGACGGAAGGAGAATGGCCATGGACACAGCAACGGACTACCTTCGGTACGGAAATAATTGACGTTTTAAAATTATTTACATCCACAGATACACAGGTATGTATTTTACAGGATAAGTAAAATCTAAGCTAAATCAGTGATAAAATAGCATATGATAACATGATAACAGGATAAATGTCTCGTTCGCTTGTCCCCGGCAGCAATACTTTACGAGACAGCTACTTATTCCTATTGATCAGGTAATTTTAGTATAATTAAATGGCTATTTAGGAGACCCCGGAAATCCCAAAAGGCGCATTTAGCCTTAACGGAAAATGCCAGAGCAGTGTATAATATTTTCCTAAGTCAGAATGATTATAACTTTGCATGATAAAAAAGAATTGTATTTCATTACTCGTGAGGGGAGGTTAAAAACCTGGTCAATCTATTTGAGAAAATAACAAAGGAACTTTTAATACATGAATGTAACAGTAAGTTTATGTATGTACATACATCATCCCGAAATGAATAGTGACGTTTTGGACAATCGAAATTTATACATGACTGCTTTTTAAGTTACTGCATTACAGACAAGGAGTCACAGTAATGGAAAAGAAATGGAAATTTGATTGAAGAAGAAATTCATTGTAGAACAAATAATGGTGAAAGTAAGCAAAGGGAGGAATAGTGTAGTAGCGGAAAGTTTGATCTACTTTTCCTTCAACAAAAGGCTCTTTTTTTGTTATATTTTCTATACATATAATAAGGATACATACATACATGTCTGCTCATGCTCATGCTACATATGCTTTCACACAGGTATGAGCCAGCGTTTTATCAAAATTATATTTACTCAGTGTTTACTAGTGAAAGGGCAATGTTTAGAAAGAAGAGAAAACGTATAAATCAGTTCCAGACACAAAAGAAAATTGAAAGAGAAAGGGAAAGTAGGGCAAAAGTGTTTCCTATATATAATAATAAAAAAAATGGAGACAAAAACCGGACACCATGGGTTTGCCACGGGAGGCCCGTAGGGGTGGCTACCACTCATCGCTTCCGAGCTCTTCCTTAACGCCTACCAATACATAGATACATAATGCATGATTTCAGAATTCCCACCAGAAAAAAATGAATATTTTTTTTTAAATATGTACCTACTATATTATACACATATGCGTCAAACAGAGAAAGTCTTATATTTGTACACCTTTTAATTTATGAAGGGTGTGGCATTTCGGGGAGGTCTTCCCCTCACAGAAAAAAATGTGTATTGCATAAAATAAGAGAGAAAAAACTTTGTAAATATGCCTTTAATAATGGAAGGAGTAAGGTTTTTTGGAGACAGAAGGAACAGATACACATTCAGACCCACGCATGCAGATGGGTAAGCTCTCGTAATGAGGTGTGCTTTCTTCCCTCTGTGTAAATAAAGGGTTTACAAAGGGAGAAAAGTGGGGCAAAAGGTGAGAAATGCAATGAACTGAAGAATATAATCATGCTTTCACTCTGTCCTATTACATCATATGGATATCTCCTCCTTTCCCTCTCGTTATTTTCTTTTAGTTTCTCTTCATTTCTCCCCTTGTATTTTGTATCCAAATACTCGTTTTTTCCCTTGATTTAACCTGAGCTCAAAGTTCTTTTGAGGAGTTTTATCGTCCCTCATCAGTGTTTGCCTTCCCTTTCCCTTCTATTTCAATCCTTATTTCGTCCTTACATTTATCTTCCAGAAGAAGTTAAACTGGTTGTATTCTATTCGGTTCCCTCAAATCCTTACGTGTAATCCAAGGAGAATGGAGAATAAAACTCCCATTGTGTTTTCTTTTGTTTTTTATGGATTGAAAGGACTTTCGAGTTTTGGAGAGGTATACATATGCGAATTTCTTGTCAAAGGTATCATTTTCGAGGGGAAAATAGAGTAAGTTTGAAAAGATTTTTACGACTCTGCCTTTTTACTGACTCTCCAAGTCTGGAGTGTCCAGGAAATGAGAGATTACATTCACAATTATGCCTTCTCACATGTATTTATATTCCTGAAGACGGACAGAAATTCCCTTCCAATGTTTACCTTTTCTCCTCTGGCACGTTGTTGAACACCGTCAAGCGTGACGACTATTGCACTCAACTTCTGTATCTCGAAGTAGTAGTAAAAGTATTAGTGGCAAAGCTCATAAAACGGTGGCGCATGAACAGCACCCGCGATACTGTACTACACCCTCTCTTTCCCCTCAGAATTTCTCCAGCAGGGAAAGCCTGGAGAAAGTAAGGGAAGTCCTATACACAGGATACAATGCACATATGTATGCATATGTAAACAAATAAAAATCTCACGGACCTCGTGCCCCAATGCCCGCTCTCGGAGTTTCCCTATGGGGGATTGTGAAACTCTCTTTGTCAGTGCTGTAGTACAGAATGCGGGAACAAAAGCATTATAATAATGAATGACCCCCACAAGTTGGATTTTCAGTAGAGTTGGAACTGCCAGGCGGCAAAGTAACTCTACTCTCTGAGGAGAAAAGGTTGAAGGAGGGTCCAGTAATTATTCTTTCACCGTTTGTTGCAAGATAAATTCTAGGAAAGACAAAAATTCGGGAGAAAAGGAATTTTAGTGATACGAAAAAAGTTGCAAAATTTTTAGGCTACAATATATAATGTGGTTGCTTTTTCTATACAAGCAATTTACTATCCACAAGGAAGCTGTGCTTGTGTCTGTGTTGTGATTGTGCATCACCAAACCAGGATGAAATGGTTTGGTGGCAAGATTGGGAGCCCAAAAAATTATTTTAATCGAGTCAAGTAAGCTTGAATGGGAATTCGGTGCCTGGGAACGCCACGAGTCTACGATAAATCATTCGTGAGTAATCTGAATTAAAGTAAATTGAGGTGCAAAAAATATATAAAACAAGGCAACAAGATATTTTGTACTGCCAGGTGTTATCACAAGCTATTATTAAAAGTATATATTTATTTTCTACTATTATCTTCATGTAACATATTCATCCATGCAATGCAGTCTGCAACTCTGCACTTTTGTGACTACCAACATGAATTTTATCTGGGGTTGTACATATGATATAATCTAGACACCAGCGAGATAATACATAACTATTACTTGGAAAGTTCTGGAATTAATTACAATTTTATTCAGCTAATCGTATACATACACACAAGAAAATAGTTTCATGCTCAACACACACACACGTACGAATACGACAAGGAGAAAAAAGATTGTGGGGTTAATAATAATGACAATGAGAACACACAAACAGAGACACCACTTGTACTTTTTTCTACACACACAAATTATTTTTGGCGAAGTTCCCCTTAAAAAACAACACAACACCAGAAGAAAGACATACGGTCACTCACGCGTTGGAATTCTTTTCTATAAAAAATACTAAAAGTAACCAATTACATGTGCGTTTCTTTCACTCCGAGAAAATAAAAAAGAATGGATGGACAATTCATAATTAATCCGTTCTTTTCATTCCTCTGCCTTTCACCGTTTTCTTCGGTTGTATGCTGTCAAGAAAGGAGCTGTCTTTATCTTTAACACGTAACAGTACAACAAACCCGTGCTAGCCTATGAATTATGTCAAATTCATGGGACGAACATTAGTCATAAAAGGCAACCTGGTAATGCTTATACAAACATATATATATATATATACATATACACATGTTTCATCCCCTAATTTTTCTCAACTCTTATCAGCACATCCACAATGATTTATAAAAGGAGTAAAAATACATAATATACATATACATATGTTATAATTATATTGTATTACTTATATTGTATTATAACTATATGTTATTTTCTAAAGTATGTACTTTTTTCTCAATTCTCCCCCTCAACGGATTTAGGTCGGCTCAATCGAAGATCCGCAGGTGATTAGTAGTCACATCAGTGGGGGCAATGAATTCCCGGAGTCGGAAAATCCATTCAAGAAGAGAAGAAAGTGCCGAGACGTCTTTTGCCTCATACTCTTCGTATGCTTTGGCACTGTAATGGTAAGATACTGGTATTTTCTCATATCCTCTATACACCCACTTAATAGTCCGATATTTAGGGAAATTCCAGATAAGACACAGGTGTTGGATTCGAACATTCCACATGTGTTAAATGGGCGACAACCGAGAAAGCCACTATAACTAAATAAAATCAACATTTCAATGCATAAAGACATAGGAAAGGAAGTGGGACCATGGACAAAAAAAAAATGTTAGCGGCATGATTAATTGATGTGGGAAAGGTGGACAAAAAAAAAGGAAGGGAAGCATCCGAATGCCTCCCATGAAAAGTTGTGAAAATTGAGTACACAAACTGATCTTTAGTGGGCCAGGATGACTGTGTACACAAGTAAAGAGTGACTTGTTTGATCGATGAGTGTAATTTTTGCCACATTCCTCCCAGTACGATACAAATGGATGGAAATACACCTCTGGGAAGTTGACTTCAAGAAAGTATTTGAACATTTTTTTTGTCTAGTTCTTCCTCTCCCCTTTCCTATACATTTCCCATTCATTTGTTGGAAAGAAAACTTAGCCAAATGTAAATATACAAAACGATGCTTTAATCTTCTCCTTCCTTCTATCCCCTCTGCTTCCAGTAAAGAAAATCATTAATCAGTATGTCAACTCAGAATCCATTCTGTCAACATGAAATTTTTGGATTGTGTTGGATCAAAAAAAAAGAAGAAAAAAAGAAGCGAGATGTACGAGATTTCTAAATCGGCCGAGCAAATACTGGCGTTGAATATAAATTAAATTCCCAGAAAATTAACGTGTGCCGAGGTGATAGGCGCTACTTTTGCCCCAAAATAAATCTAATTAACACCTTTACAAACGGTTTTTAAGGTGGGGGTGGCTCTATATGCTTACATGCACGGTGACTACCGAAGACTCATCTATGGGGTGGACTCCAACTGTGATATTTGTGGGGTGGAAAATAATCCTAAGAAGGGCTTTCAATCCTCGGGTCAGGACCAGAGACAATATCCCTTCCTAATCTTTCAGTATGCAGACGATCTTTACTACCGAGCTCGAATTGACCTGCCATTTAGCAAGGAATTCATTACGACGGACTTCATGTACATCAAGCAATGCCTCATCACGTGTCCAGCGGACTAGTACGTTCTTTTATTTCGTGACTATTTGCTAATTATTAGTACCTCCAAAAAAAATTAGTAGTTGGTTGTGCAAAAATTTAAATGATACATTTTATGGATGGGTCATCATTTTTTTTATTGTTGGGACATAAATAGCAAAGTCGTAATGAACCGGTGTCAACCCAATGTAACGACCACACCAAATAACTCCACCGATGACGACATCGCCCAGGCTCGGATGCTCAGATTTATCATTGTGGAAAGAGACCTTTTAGCAGTGAGTGAAGAATTCATAATACATTTTTCAGCCATAATTATCTAGATTAGCATGAACATTTGAAATGTTGTCCAATCATGTTAAATGTTCCGCTAAAGTTTCTTTTGGACAATGCCAACAAACTTTTTAATACATTTATACGAAATTGAATTACTTTACTAACAAAAGGGTCATTGGCTCTTCCGACTCCCATGTGTACTCGCCAATTGCTCTACCACAGATAGTTGAAAGTTTGATGGTTTTTGTTTCAGGAAATTTCTGAAGACCTGGAAAATACCTGGCAAGTTATACTGTGGATGTGTGTCATTGCATTAGGTTGGTTTGTTTTACATGATTTGTCTTACGTGTTATATGAAAAGTTGAGGATGGAGAACTCAAATATTACAAATGGACTCACATACATATTTGTTCAAGCTATTTGAAATATATTGTAACGAACCGAGCTTTCCGGGTTTGTCATGTATAGGGACAGCCATTCTGACCACAATGCTTCTGAGAACCTTATCGGGAACAATAGTGTGGATAGTCATACTCGGAGTAACTTTTGGTGCCATTGGAGCAACTGCTTTCCTCTGGTTGTCCTACGTGAATATACCCGAAAAAGAGGAGGAAATCCTTCCCCGCCACCGCTTGGAGACGATTTGGGGGTGGGAAAGGAATAAAAAATTTTATACGCTTGTCGGAGCCATTGCCGCCACTGTCGTCTCAGTAAGTTTATCCAATTTCCTCTTCACCACTATTATACAGCCTCATTTCCTGGAATACATGTCTCCCTATTTTTTTCAACTATTGGCAAACCCCGAAAACAAAAAGTACATGCCAATTTGTTCAAAAAAGAAGAAAAAGGAAATTACCAATAGCATGACAATTCCAAAGCTTATGTTCCTTGGCGTTCCCAGAAACTTTCCTCGTCTTGGATGAGTATACATTAACTTTTTATTGTCCTTACCCCATCCTACATTTTTAATGAGATTCCCCCACCAGCAAGGGGAACTTTGCTTTCACCAGAGACTTTTTTTTGTTACCACGCGTTACTTTGTTTCTTTTTTTTCCCCTTGTACTGGACGGAAAGAAATTAGTATTTTCCCCCATAGAAAAAATGACTTATGTACAGTAACCCACAGAAAAAGAGGTTTACTTCCGTATATGCGTAAAATTAAGCGCGTAAGCACATGGGAATCTAACAATTAATCGGTCTACGCACTAAAGGCCTTGAGACGTGCGTATGGAGAAATATGAGAGCGTATATACACCGTGTAGGATTATATGAAAACAAGGCACGCAAGTGAGGTTAATTAATCTCATATCAATGTGATGTGTATATCCATACATTATGACTTATATTTTTGGGTGTGTAACACAGCTCTTCATTGTGACCATTGCCATTGGCATGCGAAAACGCATAGCCCTGGTGATTCGACTGTTTCAAGAAGCGGGGAAAGCCGTACACGCTATGCCCCTGATTCTCCTGCAACCTTTCTGGGTATGTATTTTTAGTATGTATCTATATAGTAAGTCATATTTATGTACATGTCTATGCATATATAGGTATACCTTAGTTCCTACAATATTACTTCCCCTCTCCTGCCAGCAGGGAAAATGATATATAGAGCACGAAATTAACCCTTTCTTTTCCGAAAGACATTATGTAATAACAACAGCCAGTCAGGGTGAAGGGGAGGGCAGTGACATCATTTCTGTAGCGTTTGCACGCACGCACAATAGCATAGGTGGTGTATGACAGAGTCAAAAAATGTGTTTGTTATTGTGTGGGTGAAAGCTTGAGCGTTAGCTTTTATTTTTTTTATTTATTTTTGGTATACATATATGGGCAAAAACAATCCTCATGCTAATTCTTCCACTTTTTACGTGTGTTAGAGGAAGTTTTGATGATGGTGCAAATACAATATGTTCGCCACGTGGCAAGAATTTTTTGCACAGCTGAGAGAGCTCGATTGTGATAGGAGGTAAACATTGTGAAAGCAAAATTCATCATCAAATACAAGTTGTTCGTTGAAGAAGATGAAATGTTACTTTTTCCTAGAAAGTATAAAAATAATTGGCGTTGCGTAGGAGCGAGTTGACTGAAGAGGTAAAAAGATTCCTTTTCTATGTTGGATATTTGTCCTTTTCCCCAGGGAATTGTCCATTTGTAAGCACTGGACATGTTGACTGGTGTTCTTCCCCGGGGAATTTACCCTAACCCGTTGCTTTCACCATTGATTTTGTTATGAATATGCGTGTAGTCATACCTTCCAATTCGCGACTTAGGTACCGTAAATGCTTTGTAATTAGGGTTAGCATTGGTCTTGAACTGGAGAAAGCTTTCTCCAGAGGTTTAGCCATCTATGTATACTGGATATAGTTATAGTATTAAATATGGATATGCATAAACAGACGTTCCTAGCACTATGTGGAGTTTGTGCAGCCTCATTTTCTCTCGGAGTCCTCATTGAGACAGCCGGGTATGAGCAGAAGTACCTTTCACCGGAAGAGCCTGTGGAGAGATGCAAATACATTAAAGACGACATTTTGCAGGTTGCCCCAATTTTTTATGTTGATACTTTCTCCACATAAAATTCAATCAAATGCTATAGTATTTGTATTGTTGGAAATTTACACACATAAAATGAACATAATTAAGCCCAATAAAATCAACACTGATAAATTTTGCAATGTGAAAACTTTGCAGGTGTCAAGATGGCTAAATATATTTGCGTTCTTCTGGTTCACCCAATTCATTATTGGGTGCCAGCATTTTATTATCGCGGGGGCTATTTCCATGTGGTTTTTCACCAGGTTTGTCATGTGCTGTACTACATCTTTATTGGTAACAGTGAAAGATATTAATTGATGTTTGTGAAATGTTCATAGGAAAAAATCTAGCATCAGTTGGCCGATAATTAAAACGATTGATCGTCTTGTGATGTACCACATGGGATCCATTGCCCTGGGTTCACTCCTAATCTCCGTGGTCAAATTTATTAGACTAGTAATGAATTTCGTTCAGAAGAGACTGTCCCAGAAGAGTGGCTTTTGTCGAGCTCTCACCGCCTGCTGCCAATGCTGTACTTGGTGTCTCGAAAATTGTTTGGTATTTCTCAATCGGAATGCTTATGTTGAAATTGGTAAGCACCATGTTTTGTTTGAACATTTATAGCATTTATAGAAAAACATCTAAAACTAAATATATAGAAGACTTACAAAAATCATATTATATTACAAAAAATATATACTATATATCAATTTTTTACTTTAATACTATATTTCCATTTTTTCCAGCCATTTACGGGTACGGATTTTGCAAGTCCGCCCGGCATGCCTTTCAAACCCTGGTGAACAATGCTTTGCGGGTGGCTGCCATAAATTCCATCGGTGATGTGGTTTTATTCTTGGCGAAATTGATTGTTGTGATCGTGACACTCCTCATTGGTTACCAGATGCTGAAGGTAGAGGACTTAACAAAATTCCTCCGATTTTTTTATGATGCTAAAAGTATTGATGGGTAATCATTTACCTTGATTTGTGACAGGGTCGACCAGAAATCCATAACGTATGGTTGCCTTTGGGAATCGGGGCTGGACTGTCTTATTTCATTAGTCATTGCTTCATTAGCGTTTATGAGGTAAGTCTTACGTCTAGGATTAATAATACAAAATTCAATACAAAAATTGCCTATGGATTCTTTGGCTTAAAGGTAGACAGGGACAGGAAGTACAGATTAGATTATGTAGATTCATTTCACAAAAAAAAAAATTGTATATGTTTACAGATGGCAATTGACACAATTTTCCTCTGCTTTTGTGAGGACTGTGCTCGAAATGACGGTGTGAATAAGCCATACTTCATGAGCCGGGGGTTAATGGTACATATTTTGCTTCAGACGTTGTTCATTCACAAATTAGTATAGGTATTAGTATGGACTTGTCATTGTAAAACCTGGTATTAATTATGTAATTTATTTCTGTTCCTCACAGGAATTCGTGAAGCAAAGTCAAGTTAATCTCCGGGAAGTTTCATCCGCTTCTAGCTCAAGATAGATTTCTCAACCACAAATTTTGTTCCATATCCAAATGTGTTGGAAAAAAAGTCATATGCACATCCTCTGCATTTTTTTTTATTCCTTTTTGTACAAAATTGCTCAAAGTGATTATTTCTCTGAAGACATTCCCGTCCCATTTGTTACCATTTACCCCACATCGACTGAGACCGCCAAGTGTGCGCGCTTTTTGCATAATTTTGTAAAATTTATAATTACAGTTTCCAATACACACACATTTAATGCCATTAATGAAATGTTTTGAACTGATAACGTTGGACTTTCGTACTGGAAATTGCATTTCAAGCGGTGCATCGTGTTGTCGCAACTCAATTGGTGATTTAATTTGTTCATTCCTTGTTGTTATCAGTATACATTTCAAGTTTAATAATTACCGTCCAATTTGTTTAATATTAACCGGGAAAGGTGTTACTTTAAATGATAATATAAGACTTTCTAAGCCACGTAAGTACTAACAATATGGCAGAAATGTAACACAATAAATTTGAACAGCTGTAATGACCAGGGATTTGTAGCGCCCTCTCTTATTGCTATAAATTGAACCGTGGCATCAAGCTGTGACGAATAAATTCTAAAACACATCAATCTGATTTCGAAAAGGAAACGAAAATTAATCCGATTTCCGTTCATCTAAAATCCCATTGTTTCTTATGAAAAACGACACACCCAAAAAAAAATAACGATGCAGAGACAATCACCGATGCAAGTTTTTAGAACGTTCGAAAAATGATTCCAAAAAGGCCCCTTTTGACCTTCGACCATTCCTCTGGCATTTCAACATTTGTGATTGACGCAAGTTGACTTGATTCTCTCACAAGATTCTCTGTTATATGAGCAGGTCAAAGGTCAAAAGTTCCTCTCCGTTCCATCACCAAAAAATAGGAGGAGGTAAAAGCAGCGGTGAATGAGAAAAAAGCATCAAATTTACCATAATTAACCCAAAAATTTAACCTAATTGTATTACTCTCATACCCATTCTGACCTTTGACCTAGGTCAGCTGTCGGACAATCGTTCAGCTGTGCTTTTTCGAAGGGTTCTTACATATTACATAAAATATCATTTTATACCTATGGGCTCTTATACATTATACATTACGTATTTTTTAAAAGTAATTTTGGTTGTTTTTAAACCTTTGACCTAGGTCATCTGGATTACGAGGGTTGGAAAACGGTGGAAAAGCTGATCCATGACCTAGTTTGGAAGTTTAAAATAAAAATAACAGTTTTCACCATTGAATTTTCACGTGCTAAATGATTGCCATCTAGTACTTGAAGGGGAAGAATGGGAAATTTGGGCTGAGGATTTTTTTGCAGAAGACCGCAAAGTCGCGCTAAAATGTGCTCTTTCGGGCCCATTGAATCTACGTTCACCGCATGGGTTGTTGGGAAAAGACGGAATTGATTTGAGAATTTCATTGAAGGACTCCTCCATAGAAAAATATAGTGTTTCCACCGCTCCCATCTTTGGACGTGGGACGCATATTTTCTGACACACAATTTTGAATCTTTTTTAAGAACTTTCTGTATGGGTTCTGTAACCATAAACACAATTTTTTTTTAGAAAAAATATTTTAAAAAACTCCTTTAATTTTGAATTGGAATCCTTATTTAAACGGTAAAAGAGGATGGCTGGAGTTTTAGGCAGGATTTCTGGTCGAGTTTCCCAAATTTCGAAAAAGGGATTTAATCTAGTTCAGGTGAGGAATTCACACGTACTATAATCTTCTTCTTTTTTTTTGGTGTTTGAATTTTGTTGGTCAAGTGCCTTTCTGGTGTTGCCGACTGTGTGACCATGATCTACGCTAAAATACAGGATTTGACCAGATTCCCGATATCTGAAGATGTTTTTGCTTCTAATTTCTGGGGGTTAATCATTAAATGAGTTTTCATTTGAGGTCAATGTGTAGACATGTATTTCATATGTCTCCATGCTCGGACCGTATTTTTTGGTAATCATGTTATGGCTTATTTCTACTAGGTTCTTTTTGCAAAAAAAAAGGGATTGCCGTTGGATTTATGTTTTTTTTTTTTGCGATTATTGTATGGAGATGATGAGAGCTATGAAATCTTTGGATATTTAGACAACGTTACCTGGTAGAAAACGCTCACATTCTAATTATTCTAGAAATTTTGGGTCCAAGAATTTGGTGGAATTCATCTTCAATATACTATTGTTGTAACACATATTTTGAACCGGTCTAAGGGAGTGAAGGTCAAAAGTGCCTTCGGGTGATTGTATTGAATCACAATTATGCATATTACTCCTCATTTTATCGATGTCCAAAACCGGTCTTTCCATCTGGAAACAGAGTTTCAGTTTATTCGTGCTCAGGGAAATTTAGATTTAGATCATCCCTAAGCTTTTCAGAAAAGTAGTGTTTTGTAGGGAAATTCGGGAATTTTTTACTGGTTCAAAACTTCAAAATTGCTTCAGGGAAATTTGCTTGGGCGTGTGTAAAAGAAAAGAATCAGTACGTTGACTGGAATGGAAGAGGAATGGAATTGGAAGACCGAAAACGACTCTGTAGTTTGGGATATTTTCACCTGCTCGTGCAAAGTGGGTTGAGAAGTGAGAGAACTTATTTTCGAATACTGAAATTTACACGATGTTGTCTTTTTTTCTATTTCAGAACAAGTTTTCAACTTATAATTTCAAAGAAGTCAGCACATCTAGGAAAGTCGTAAGTACAACTTAAAAAACCGTCGTTGCAGTAATATTGATATATGTATGTACAGTATTGTTTTTGAACTTTTTTATTCGAATATGCTAAGAAAAGGTATCAAACTTTTTTTTGACCCGTATGATTTCACTCCGGTGACCCTTATCTTATCTCAGATAAGATAAGAAATTTCAACATGAAAGTATTGGAGAAAAGTCCGGTGCCTCTTCTTAGTCTAATTCGAACGCTTAACTGATGCCGTAACCTTTGTTGATACGACCCTTTCGTTCTTAATTGTTTTTACCCAAGAGCGTGATCGACGTCACTATAGAACTGTGTAATTGTAGGTTATCTATAAACAAACTGGTTATATGTAGAACTGTATGTGGTAACTTGGAAATTGTGGGGCGAAACATTGGTGGCATTGTTTTACCGTTAGTACACAGTATATATGTACTGCTGTTGATAGAGCTGTGTATCTTTTTCCAGATATGGGGAACCTTTGGTGTAGTAGCAAGTGGTGGAGTCGTACTACTAATTGGTCTTGAAAGATCCGTATCGGCGGAAGACCTTATATGTCATCCATCACCTTTGCCGTGGTCACACAATGGGTGGTTCGCCGCACTTGACCATGCTTCAGTTCGAAGGGGCTATCAAGTCTATAAGCAAGTATGTGCCGCTTGCCACTCTATGCAATACGTGCGTTACCGAGAGTTGATAGGGGTGTCACACACGGAAGCAGAAGCTAAAGCAGAAGCGGAAGAAATAATGGTAAGGATCATCTGTTGAAGCCAAGTGTTTAAATATCCTGCGTATCAAACTTTTCCAGACAGACACCTGTGTATGTAGGTCACGGACGGCCCTAACGAAGTTGGAGAAATGTTTCAACGACCGGGAAAATTAGCGGATTCTTTCCCCAGTCCATACCCCAATGAAGAAGCGGCTAGAGCAGCCAACAATGGTGCCTACCCGCCTGATCTAAGTTACATTGTATGTGCTAGACACGGTGGAGAAGATTATATCTTTGCGCTGTTGACCGGATATTGTGAGGCACCTGCTGGTGTGTCATTGCAAGACGGACAATACTTTAATCCTTACTTCCCCGGTGGTGCACTTTCAATGGCTCAAGCCATTTATAATGAAGTAAGTAAATACAATGCAGGTTTCAGCACTTGTAGTTGATTTGGTGTGTATTCTTATACGGCACGTTTTATGGTAAAACAGACTGTGGATTATGAAGATGGCACACCTGCTTACGCAAGTCAAATCGCAAAGGATGTGTGTACTTTCCTGAAATGGGCTGGTGAGCCGGAGCACGATACTCGAAAGGAATTGTGGTTGAAGGTTAGTATGTTTACTTTTAACATCGGGCTTTGAGATAACTTGTGAATACGCTGTTCATAACTAATACTTGTTTGTTTATTCTGCAGACGATTTTCATCGGTAGTTTCTTAACATTTGTGTCTGTGTACTACAAACGTCGTGTCTTCGCTACCATGAAAACTCGAAAGATCGCCTTCCAGCCTAAAAAGTATAACTAAATATTTACATCTGTAATAATGCGTTAATTTCAAAAAGTAGGATTCACACATCAACTACCTGAGGATGATGTTGTACGGAAAATGTTGTTCAAAGCGATTTCAAACCAGTTAATCAGATTTCCGTGAAAGATAAAACCTAAGTAGCTGGTACATAGATGTAAATAAAAGCCATATTGTTAACCATCGTCCGTGTAATTTTGGTTTACGCTTGAGTGGTTTCTTCAACATGGTAACAGTTTGCATTTTTCCCAAGAATTAGTGTCATTGAGCCGAAATATTTCACTGCCTTTGTGAAATGTAATTCACTTTGAAAATAAATATCAGGTTTCTTCAAGTGAATTATGCACAACAAATTGTTAACCCATTCTTTCTATCAAGTTTTACAAGAACGACACCGGCAGCATCGTTAGTTTTGGACTTCGGGTCATTAATTGTCTACATATTCATGCAAAATAATCGTTTTATCATCTGGGCAACTTGAAAAACACACAGACCTTGCTGACGCCACAGATATAAGTTTTCATTTTATTGAGGGCGTTGGATAGTTTGGTTAATGTAACGTTACTTTTAGCTGACAATTCCTGGACTTGAATGAGTTTCACAATTTTGTTTGATTGCTTATTTTATTTTTAATTGCTTCATACAAAGAATGTAGAGGTGCTAAGAATAAAATACATTCTCTGATCTGTCTTCAAACTCTGCCGACGACTTATTTGATGGCCGATTAGACAGAAAATCGTTGATAATGCGTATATAAGTAAAATTCCGATTTTCGACTAGTGTTAAGAAATACGCGGACAGCAGGACCGAACATCTAATCCCATCTGTGCACCTTGAACGCTACAACAAATAATTATTTCAAGTTATCCATGTGAGATTTTTAAAATGCTTCGGAAACCTTTGTGCGTCCCGCAAGAATTTTATTTTTGAGACCGCAAATCTGTAAAAACAGCTCATACACAACACGAGCTAGCTTTCATTACATGAGTTATCTGTTTCAACATCTTAAGTGCAATATACAAAATCAGATTATTTGAAATACAGTCAACACACAAGAGCTGTGTGCACAAGCGCAATAATAATAATTTGCATTACTATTCAAATTCTTCATGTATAGACTAAATAAATGTGTTAATATAGTAAGAAAGCAGACAGCAAAATTATTAATAAATGGATGGAGAAATGTTAGGTGCAGTTTACGTGTTATAAATGAAACGAAAAATAAAAATTAATACATATCACAAATCGATGGGCAGACATGTAATGTAAGCCCGATAGTGAACTACAGCTGGACAACTTCGACAAATTCACTTCAGAGCTAAAGCTAGCGTGTTTTCATTTTATTAACTTTCACACAAATAAAGTGAACGAAAGCAATGTGCTTACATTGCCAACGAATTATTTAAAAACTTACCAGTCGAAAGTTTAGTAGCTTATTTTTATAAACTTACTATAAAACTTACTAGTTTTAGGACATGTAACTCCACTTTTGAATAATATCCACATTGTATCATATTTGTTGCTATTAATTACATAGCAAATAGCTTATAAGGATATACCAAGAGTTTTAGACATATTTTATATTATTGTATAAATCAATCATACCTAACAGAAGGAGCATACACCCGAAAAAAAATTCGGACAATTTTTTTTACACATAATGGTAAAGTATATACTTTTATCTAAAATCCAATCACACTACGAGGAAGTGGGATTGATGATTATTTGCCATATTCAAAATTCAATATTGGATAAGTTACAATGCCTAATTACACGAAGAGATGTGCCTTCTGAATGTTCAAAAGACAAGCTATTCAATTCAAATCTAATATGAATTATTGTTTTGCAACCTTAGACATTTTATACGGCATCCATTTACAATGTTATATAATTATTATAGGCAAGTGATCTTTCTAGATTCGACAACTAGTTTAATTCGATTAGAAGGTGGAACCTTCCGGTGGTTGGGTCAATTTAATATTATCCTTTGCTGTCATAAGTCTTCGCAGTTCCTGAAGGACCGTTTTTATAGTATAGTCTCTTGACCACCTAGCCAGTATCGGAACTTGACGACTATCCACCTACAACCATTGTTTCCCCAATTTATTTTTCAAATTCTCAATGAAATTATTTTTTAACTAGAAAACTTGGAAAGAACACTTACCACGCCTGAGGTACTATTAACACAATTCATGTTGATTCTTGATAAAAATCGCACAATAGGTGCATCATCTGGATAGCGCTCACCACATTCTATTTTAAGACTGTACATCCGATTTTCGTACGGGGTCTGAGCAAAGGTCAAACAAATTAAGTAAAACCAGTTTTGGGATTAACTTCCGATGCAATTTGTTGCTTTTCTACAACTTTTGTTTTACTTCAAATGATAAAGCAAGGACGCGCTTGCAACAATTACAATTATGTATATTACCTGTACATACATGTATAATACACGTATAAAGTATAATATAAACAATTAAGAGTAGGTTACCCTAGGGGGTCCAATTATCATGCCGGTCCAAGATGTGAGTGTCATGTCATCGTCACTCTCCAGACCCCAGCTGATGGTGCCATCACCCACACCTTTCTGACCCTGCTCTAACTCTTCCAGCAGTCTAAAAGTTCTGGGTACAACTGTAAATAGAAGAATCAAACACGTTACGCCCAAAACGCATTTACGCCAGACTGACCTCAATCCAAAATTCAAGTATATAAATAAAAATGAATGACAGAGTCCCAATCAATCGATAAATGCGCGTTCAGTGCTTATGATAACACCTAACAGCTCATGGAAACTTGGTAAACGAAACTGGAATATTTCATTTATTAACGAACAATTTCAAAAAAAAACATAGCCCTCAATGCAAGACCAACATTTCATCAACATCATTATGAAAAAACAAAAGACTACCAACTGCCTAAATATCCTGGTCAAATTCTTGCAGCTAAAGCAAATCAAGATATTATCCTGCTTGTTTTAAGCATAAAGTGCATGCACGTATACCAACGTATACATTCCTGTACATACAAACGTTACTAATTTGATATACTTCTAAGGAAGATTTGCTCCAGTTAAAGTCTATGCTTTCCTCTTAGCACCTATTCTGATTAATTTTTGCCTACACAAATTTCTTCTACGATTCGACATCGCCCTGATTAAAGTCCAAATGACGATGACTATATACGTATATGTACATATACACAATAAAAAAGTAGAAAAATGAAGTACACATAATGAAAACACCTATTTCTCTTACACCAACCAATGGTAGAAGTACATAATTGGATGTATACTCACGTACATAATTACAATCACATTCAATATCTCCTGGAATATCACCCCAACATACATTTTTTCCCTAATTCCCATTTGGACAATAATTTAAAGGAATCATTAAACCCACAAAGATATTCTGAAATGCTCATTAGGTTGTACAAGATCAAAAAACCGCAAAAAAAAATAAAATAAAACTATAACCCGAGAACATATATATTAGAGAATACTCTTTTTTCTTTGGTACAAAATCCATTCTATGCGTACATTACAAAGAGAAAGAACAAGACGACAATAGTTCACTTTGTATAGAGTGACGTCGGGGTAGTCCACAGCACAATGTATAAAAGCCCCTTGGAAATGAATGAGTCGGGTAGGTAAATAAAGGGGTATATATTAAATTAGAAAATGAGAAGGAAAAACCTTACCACAATTAGACATTTTGATAGTAACTGAAAATCTTCAAATTGTCTTCAAAACAATGTATATTATAAATATTTTGTTTTGAGATTTAAATAGCGGCACACCAAGATACAAAAAAATTTTTTTTTCTTTCTCTCTCTCTCTCCTGTCCTTTCAGTCGCTCATTTCCCAACTTCTAATTCTGCCTCTCGATCAGGCTGACATATTTCCTCGTCCGCACTTTTTTGACTGAGAAAGCTGTAAAAGGAGCCGATTACGCAAGTGTTCTTTCCTTCTATGACCAGCCTCCCGTAATCCCGCGCTAAGTCAATTCCAAGGACGGGAGACCCCACGCACCCTTTAGTCTCCCGTCCATCTCCCCCTATATTAATAACCTGGAACTGCCTCTTTTCTATCCCTTCCAATTCCAACGTATACAAAACTTTCTCTTTTCCTTCCACCCCTTTGAACCCCCTCTCAAAGGTCAGGTCAAATCTCCAAATTCATTCCCATACCTCTTGAATTTCTCTAATAGGAAATCCTAAAACTTTCTCCGAATACACATCGCCTTTGGTAGATATTTTGGTAAGTTTTTCGCATATTTTTTTTATAAGGCAAAGTTCGGGGCATCAACGAACATGTGGTTTTAGACCTTGCATCAAACTAAATGCCGGTGTGGAGGTAAGGAAAAGGCGCAATTTCATGTCTCGTTTATATGTGTACCGTGCCGAGTTGCAGAGACCATGTAGCGGTAGCAAAAGTGATTACACAGAATTCCATCACTTGATTTTCTCCTCTCTCGCGGAAGCCCGATTTTGGTGGAATAAAATTACCTGCGGAAACCCACGTGTTAAGCGTTTACTAGCAAGGTGAGAGAACACGTTTTCACGGGAGTTTGTTAGAGGTATTTAATTTTTTAGGGTGAAAGAAGCTGAATTGTAAAAAAAAGGGGTAAACCAAGGCAGACCGCTGCGAATTAAGGTATTTCAATGTAAGGCTAAAAACATTTTAGGTTCCATTAAGTTTTGGTATGGATGTTCTGTGTATTATAGTAGGAAGTTATTAATTTTGTTCCTGTATTTTTGTATTGTACAGTTTTTCAGGGAATAACAACTATTACATGTAATGTTAAATGTAGTGTGTATGTAATATAAAATATAATGTTATTAGATGCATATGATCCAGGTTTTGGATTAGGCATTAGATGATTGCTGGTTTTAATATGTCAATTGACGGTTGTCGGCGGGTGCTAAGTGCTACCAATAACAATGTAGTTAGGGAGCTAACAATCTATAAGTTCACCGAATATGAAAGAATGAATGGTTTTTCTTGAGTGAGTGTCTAAAATGTACATGCTGTTTCTTTCCAGGAGATTTGCCCGAGAAACACTCAGAAACTTGATATTGTATGCTGACATTGTGGAGTAAACTCAGACAGGGAAGAATTATTGGTGTGAGCGCGTGTCGGTATTTTACACAAGAAAGGCGCAACATGGGGAAACCAACTCAGCCGGTGGTCAATTTTGTTCAGAAATTCAATCCAACGAAGAATAGTTTTGAATGGGTGGAGCAACCCGAACAGTATGACTTTTATCAAGAAATTGCTCGATCAGCTTATGCGGATATGCTTCATGATTTCGACCGGGTAATATGAGACGACATACGGGAATATCGTGTATTGGTAAGAGTAAAATTAAATGAGATTTGTTTGTTGGCTTTTGTACTTACAGAACCTGAAATATGAGAGAGCCTTAGCAAAGGCTATTGTAAAAATTAAATCTACGGGGGCAGAAGCTGCTGTTTTGGATATTGGAACTGGAACAGGATTGCTGTCGATGATGGCCGTGAGGCATGGTGCAGACCGCGTATACGCTTGCGAGGTATATATCGACTTAATTTTAAGCGAACGTGCAAATTTACATGTTAGCGTTGTAACATGAATAATTCAGTTGTTCAAAATTCTTACTGTAGGCATTTCAACCGATGGCGAAGTGTGCCGCTGAAGTAATTTCAAGAAATGACTGTGCCGGTAAAATAAAGCTCATACATAAACGCTCAACAGAATTAGAAGTTGGCCCAGGAAAAGATTTAGATTCACGAGCAAACATTCTGGTAACGGAAGTATTTGATACAGAACTGATTGGCGAGGGTGCCATTGAAACATTTAATCACGCTCATGAATTTTTGTTACAAGTAAGTTTGCCCCATGCTACTTTTGTCTACCGTCCGTCGTCGTCTCGTCGTGCATTGCTAAAGTATTTGGGTTTATGGGGAACCATTTTGTATTGTTACTAGCCCGGTTCGCAAGTTATACCACATTCTGCGGAGATTCACGCCCTGGTTGTTGAATGCCCAACAGTTGAAAAATGGAATGTACTCCAGCCAATGAATCTCCCTAATAATTCAAAAATTCACTTCCCGGAATCTATTTCTCGGTGTTCTGGTGTACCATCTGTACACGATCTCCAATTGTCAGAATTAAAGCCAAATTTGTTCAAAACTTTATCTTCACTTCAAAAGATTTTCGAGTAAGCTCAGTTTTACTGTCTATTAAATCTATAAAAGTGTATTAAATATTTCACACACTTTTTATCGTTTTCTAGTTTTGATTACACAGAGCATCAAAAGAGAACAGAAGATTACAGTTACTCAGCGTTGAATTTCCAGAGCACAGGCAGTGGAAAGTGCAATGCCATTTTTACATGGTGGTTGCTTAACATGGATCAGGAAAAGGAAATCGTCATAACCATGCAGCCTGAATGGTGGGATGCAAAAGATCCTAAACTCGTTCCAACTTGGAAAGATCATTGGATGCAGTGCGTGTATTACCTGCCGTCTCCCGTATCCGTGACCCAAGGCGAAAACTTGGCATTAGAAGCGTTTCATGATGAATTTTCCTTCTGGTATAAGATCAGTCGTGATAAAGTGATTAATTCAATTGTCAATCAAGACGTGCCAAGACTGGAAAGACCTATTTGTGATTGTGGTGTACACGTATCCTTAAGCAGATTTCGCATAGGAATGCTTAACGACGATAAAAGAAACAAACAGTACATAGAAGTTCTTCAAAAACATATTATTCCCGGCGAAAGCGTGTGTTTAGTAATCAGCGAAGGCTCGTTACTTCCATTAATAGCAGCATCACTAGGTGCAAAGAAAGTTTTTGTTTTAGAAGAACATCTTCATAGTGTCCGTGTAGCAAAAGAATTTATTTATTTTAATAAGTTGGAAGACATCGTGGAAGTAATACATAAAACTCCCGAAAAAGTAACCTCAGAAGATCTTAATTGTCTCAAGGTATTGATTGCGTTCATCGATAAAACCCATATTTATTACTGCTGCTGTAGTTTTTTCTATTTTCGTAGATGCTCATATTAGTATGTTTCTGTTGTTTTAATTTTTCTAGGTGGATGTTGTTTTGGGAGATCCCTACTTTCATTCGGCTATTTTACCTTGGAATAATTTTTACTTTTGGTATGTGAAAGAATCATTAAACTGGTGTTTTGCCAAAACCGTAAAAATAATTCCGAAGGCTGCTTATTTGAAAGGAGTTGCTGTATCATTTCAAGATTTGCATCACATCAAATTTCCAGTGAATACAGTGAAGAGTTTTGAGCCCAGTAACTCGGGTTATGATCTACAGGATTTTGATAACTTAGTGTTGGTAAGTTCGAAAGGATTTTGTTAATAAATGTATTTTATGTAGAAGACATTGAATGTAAAAACAAAAAGTGTATAGACTTAAAGTTCTAAAATATGTATGTATATGAAAATATTTTTAGCGGGCATCAGATTTGACTGACCACCGGTTTGATGTTCAGCCCCTTTGGGAGTACAAAGGGAAGAGGGTCAGTGAAGATATGCACCTGGCTAAAATAGATCTGACCAAGCAACAATTTGGTGCATCCCATGATCCTGTCCAGTTCCAAAAATTTCATGCCCGTCCGAACGGCATAGTGTTATGGATCGATTGGGAATTAGACGAAGGCAATGTAATAAATAACGGACCATTGAATGGTGACATGGAAAATGATACTTTATTACAATGGGACATGAATTCAAAACAAGGAGTATTCTTTACTGGAAGCGCTGACTTGCTTGATACCATGTGTTTCAGCGTCAACTTTATTGCTGAAAGCGGAGACGTCAGCATCAGAGTAGCTTCAGAAGTCCAGCTTAATGCCAAAGAGTGAAAGTTTATGTAATACGGTGTTGTCCAATGCTTATTTTACGTATGTAGTGTAGATTACGTAAACCCCAATACGTAAACATTACCTGGTCTATTGCAAACAGACATATATGTACCTATAGAAGAAAATATGTTTAATTGTATTTTTAAAATATGCTCGTGCCAGGTAACTTTTTCTTTTACACTGGCGATGTTAAGTGTATGTACCGCATTATCAGCTTATTTTCATATCCGTTAACTTCTGTTTGTTAATTTTGTACAGATCATTGGGGTTTTACACAGCTAAGTTCGAACATAGCACATACGTGCATCGTGCATAGGTAGCCCAGAGTTTTAGTTAATAATTACATTATTCAAGAACGGGTATTTTATTTTGAGACTCAGAAATTTATAGCTCCAGAGTATGTCTGCCAATTCCAAGACCCAGAGGTCAAGTTCCTGTTCAAATTAAGTATTGGGTTTTTAAACAATTATAAAAGTTAAAAACAATCCAAATTTCGGGGGTTTCCCCATATTAAACTATGTTTAAAATTTGCCCGTCACGCGCCCTTTGCAGGTTTCTTAATCTCTAAGCGTAAGCAAAATGATATCCGTGCGTGTATACACACACACATAATACATATATGTAGTCGACATCGCAAGCTGCTTTCTTAATGTCTTTCTCTTTGCTTCTCTAATTTGTTTATCCCAGCTCTTTCATTTTTCTTGCTACTTTCTCTCTCGTCTCTGTATTCTGTGTAGCAAATTTCTCTCTTTTGTCTCGCTAGGTATCCCTCGTCTCTTTGTTTTGTCACGCTAATTTTTCGGTTTGTCTCACTATCACCACGCTCTCTCCCACGCGTGTCGTTGTTTGCATATCTTGAAGAGAGAGACAATAGTGTGATAACTGAAGAGGTCTGTAGAGAAGGAAAGTATCGATACTTTCTCTCGTCTAATGAATTAAATTTTATAGTTTATAGAGCCTGGAGGAGTACTTAATGACTGACATACACCGGAGCTCTAGCATTGTGCACGTCAAAATATCGTTTCTTGTATGTGGACCATGGCTTATGCTTTATAGTTCTTCAAATCATGTGCTAGATAGTAATATACACCCAGATACACAAATTTATTTTGGATTCCATTGATATATTATTGATGTATAAGATATTTTAATTTCTGGACCAATAATAAAAGAGTTCTTTTTGTATCTTCAAAATGTCGAAATTCGAGCATGGTTTTATGGAAGGGAGTGACAGCAATTATGGAGAACCATATCGTCGTGTTCTTTGTAGTTCTAGTAACATGCCTTTATAAGCAACGCACTAAGATTAAACCGTCCGAATTCGTAGGAGTGTGGATTCACGGTTCAACGGCTTTTCTTGGGAAGTGAGGGAAAACGTACGTGGTATTAACCTCAATAGAATTGAGTTGCTAAGGGAAGTAATCATGTCCCTTGTATTACCACCCTTGCAGTGTATTCTAGTAGTGATCGATACACGACTTGTCGATCAAACAAGGTATCTTCATAACATCTGTGACCGAAGACGTTCATGTACAAATACATGCGACATACATATATATATGCGAACGCCCTTGTGGTTTGAAGAAAGTAGCAAAACTTACTTGGCACGTTGGCATCTCCTCGGAGGCACAGTGTTAATAGACTTCACGTATTTTGTTTATAACTTTAGCGGTCGAGAAGTGCTTCTATTGTATTGGTAATATTATTGTTTATCTTCAGTCACCTTGCAGGTTGCAGGGTATTTCCCCAGGAAAATAAACGGGTAAGTTTCTAAAACTAGTAGTGTCAATTTGTCTAATGTCTAAAATCAGTGCCGTTACTTTATTTATTTCGTATACGTACTACGGTCAGCTTGAATGATATATAGCTGCAGCGATGAAATCACCCCGTCGCGTTCGACGTCTTCTGCTGCGATGTGCTCTGCGCTGTGTCATGCCTTTATTATTTTTCCCAATAATAATTCCAATATTTTTGTTTGGGCCGGACGTAGCCGAGGTACACTAGCAGACTAGCATTGTGATTTGTGATTGTTTAATAATTGTGAATATAATATATGCAATATTCACTGTAGTTTACCCTTACATATGTTCATATATGTGTATAATAATCGGAAAGATCTTTGACCATTGCAATTTGCAATGCCAGATTGCTACTGATTTGCATTGACTTCATCTCTTTGGTCTTATAGGCTAAAATCAGAGCAGAGTGCAATGATGCAGTGGTCAGTGCTCGACTACGAAAACAACCAGAAGTCCTGATTCCTGAATTTTTGTACTCGTGGATCCTGGCATCCTGGACCTGAAACCAGAAAGCCACCCGCAACCAGACATCAAAAGGCGACCATTGAAGGAAATGCGACGGTCCACAGTACCACTTGGTCGCCATTCGGTTGTTCGCAAAACCAAAAAAAGTTTTATAAAGAAATATGATTGCAGGGGTGTCTCACTCGTTGAC